>LUCW03001913.1:17500-80215 GCA_001586965.3 Sphaeroforma sirkka | reverse complement strand
TTTCACCTGGATTTGTGCTGGAGTGTCTTAGATGGAGTTATAATGTCCCCTGACATTCGTATCCACACAGAATCTTTCCGTTAACTTTCGACGTTTATCCCCTGACATGAGGCGGCACATGGTCAGGGGTAAAGCTTTTATATATATATATGTATATATGCTCTGTACATATATATATACATATATATATATATATATATATATATATATTTATTTGTTATTTATATTTTATGCATATATTTTAAAATTGTACGCAAAATCTAGGAGCATAATTCAATTGATTAGTAATATATGCAATTTTTAGCATTTTTATTTCTAAATTTTATAGATTAATTAGTCATCAACTGACCATTTCCCAACAACAACAAACAACCATTCATTCTTCTTTTTGATTTTTTTAATCATCTGAATTCCGAAAATCCAGATACCAATTCCAATGCGACTTTTCCAGGCCGTCGTTGACAATCAAGGCCTCCCTCTGACTAATTAGCAGTCATAGGACGTTTGAACAATGTTTTGACTGGCCTAGTCAATCCACAACAACACGGAACATGATGCATCGCAGCTAGGGTATAGAAGAACGTAATTTGGCGTAGAGAAGGTCGATATGGCAGATTTTCTATAGGTGTGGAGCGAGAGCAGCGACGACAAAGGGCAGATAGAGAGGTGATCAAGAAAAAGCAGGGTAGCAATGTAGAATCGACAGTGTCAGGCGACGTAGAATGGAACGTGTGAATTAAGCGCGTGGTGAGACAGGTAGCAACGCAGAAGAGGAGCTTTGAGAGCACAGTTTGGGAGAAACTGAGACAGAAAAAATGCGATTTCAACTCGTATTTTCAACAAATATCAACTACGGAAGCAAGTTTTTGTAATCAATTGGCTAGACGAAAATAATGGCATGGTTAGAAGATCTGATTTTTCGAAAATATCTCGAGTCAGAATATTCGCCATCGTTGCATGCGAACTTCGATGGTCAAAGAAAGTATAGAAAGGAAAATATATATCACGGGGTATCAGACCCACGACCAACACACAACTAGAAACATATTTACCGATGTTACAAGACAGAATACATTTTCGTATATATATACATATATACCATATATATATACTTAAATTCCATTCCCTGAGGGAAGGAAGTCAACATGTAAGTGAATCAACCGTAGGGACCAACATAGTAGCATTTAAGTACGGTTGTATGATTGTTGATGAAAACTAAGGAGAACGAGAATAAGTTATCACCGTATTTTGTTTGTTTTAGGGTTTTAAAAAAAAAGTATAAGGCGAATCGTCAAGATGCAGCGGACTCTTGCAAGGGAACAGAAGAAATAGTACATGCAAGAGTAGACAGCACTTATCAGGCATCGTGCAAGTACACTCAAGTTGGCTTGAATAAGGGAATTTGTTTTTGGTTTTCAACTTCATAACCGATGTAACTACCTTTGGGCTTCAAGGATATTCTTGGGAACCTTGACCTGAACTTCCTGGCTGCAGGCCTCGGGTTTGATTGATGCTGGGTAAGAGTGGTCCGAAGGTTGGATTAAAAGAGCATTCAGAACGCTAGAACACGACAGGCGGTTGATCATTGAACACGCTTCGAGTCTATCAGCAACTCTTAATTACTCCTATAGATCAGAGCAAAGGAGAGCAAAGAACGAGTACTCATTATCAAAAATAGCCAAAACAGAATGATTAGCAATCATTAAAGAGCAAGGTGTATTCGAGCGCAACGAGTTTTCGGGGACTGCAAGCAGACCTTGTAGACATCAACATGATTCAATGATAATTAGCTATTTTGGTATCACGAGAGAGAACGGCGGAAGAAAGTGTGTAACACAAAATGGCTGAAGTCAACTATTATATAATAGCCGACACTCCTTCAATCTGGACCAACTATTCATCAACAACACAAAGCCATACATCGAAGTCTTAACATCAAGATGCCTATGCGTCCAGCACCCCGTAGCCCTCGACGCACTCGTCGCGACGGCAAAAACAACCCAGAGATCCTTGTCAGATTTCGAGCAGACCCACCAAGGAGGCACAGCTTCTTCGCGCCAGACAGTAGCATCGCGTCGAAGAGATGAACAACCGCGATATGAACAGACAGACCAAGACGTGTGCCAGGCAGCAAGCAGGCGACATCAGTTGGGGCACGGGTCTCGCTTATCGGCAAGAGGGAGAGCAGATCCAGAAGACAGTGAGGTGCAATTTGTGATTAGGCATACTAGTCGTTCAAAGTCTGCTGAACCAGCAGCTGAGCGACACAGGGTAGCCAATGTCCGAGGTACTTCGGGCATTCATTCAGCGGGTGATAGACCGCATTCATGGCAGCCTTTTCACCGAGCACCTGAACGAGATTTCACTCGAAAGCGAACTCGATCGGGGAGTTTTACCAGTGCAAGTCAGGATTCCCTCGCAGGCAACGGGGATGAGCGACAAGTCCAACGGCATAGCAATATGTCAGGGTGGGCCACGGGCACTCGTCAGCAAAACTCTGACGAAATCAGGGGGCCGACAGCTAGAGCAATATTTGAGCGACCCACATGGGGATTATCGTAGGGAAGCCGAACGAGAACAACTACGTAGACGATGGGAACTCAGCCGACAGCACCGACACTTCGCGCGATCGATACAGGATTATGCGCAAGGCTAGTTACGTTGACGACGGTAAGCGCAAGTCTAGTGATGTCGACGACGGTAATGTTCATGGCAGCAGAAAACGACCGCACAAAGACGAACAGGCGAGAGAGCCGATCATGACACCAGCGCAGTGGAACGAGCATCGCCGAGCCATGTGTCAACGCCTCGAAGGGAAGATATCTTTCTTTGTGGATGAACTTTGTCGAGCACAGGGAAACTACGATGTCCCAAGATGTACATTACTAACGTCCACGATCGATACACTGAAAGGAGCGTTGAATACTCAATTGGAAGCTATCAGGAAGAACAGAGCTCCGGAGCCACGGACATGGCCCGATTGGCCTTTAGACCGTTATCAATTAAGCAGCACAGCCGATAGAGACACACGAGGGGCGCTGGAAGAGGCACTGAAGAACGCCCATGTCTCAGGACTAGATGAGTCGTGGATGGTACGTTGGTACTATAAGGTACTCATACATTTTAAGGCAGCAAAGGCCACAATTGACTATCTCCCGTGACAACCATAATCAGCTGAGGGTATATCCGGCGGAACAGGTCATAGACCAAATCTGTCAACATGAGAGCAAGGCCACCGTAGACCCTACCTTTAAGAAGTTGGCGAAGGGTAATCCCGCACCAAGGGTGTAGAGTCAGCCAGGGAACATTTGAACAAGATTGTGGAAGTTCACAAGAGAGCCTGGGAGCGAGCAGATAAGGGCAAGGACTTTCCTAAGCGGTTGCTTAATCATTGCCTCATACAGGCCCTCGAGGGACCTGACAGGTAATATGACATATGAACGCACGCTACAACACCACATAGGTTGGGACCACCTGGAGACTGAAGACCTTCTCCGCATTTTAAATCCAGACATACAAGAAACCGATGCCATCCTCAGACAACGGGTACGGACACAGATGAATGTGGGGGATAGGCGTAGACAGTTTCCAGCCCAACAACGAGATCGTAATTTGAATACGAATACAGGAGGAGGCAGCACACAACGCACAAGCACGTCTACGACCACCACGTGTTACGCGTGCAGAGCGGGTGTCCCACCCAGTTTCAGGCATATATCATCCTGCAAGCACTACCAGTCGAACAAAAGGGTTGGATTCACATCCAACTCGGGCCGAGGATTTAAGCAAGGCGTATCCTTCAATAAGAGTTTGCCCGCGGTCAACACCATTACGGCTCTAATAGACTCGGACGACCAGCAAACGGAGCAGGAGAGGAGACCACGCCTACAGACACACACATTGCTTCCATACTGGCACACCATTCAGACGAAATCGAACAACGTGGGAAACCATAGGCAGCGAGCAGGAATAGGGACGTAAGGGTGTCGGATGCAGATGCCACTTTAGTTTTCCCGTCTAGCACACCTGTGATACTATCGATCAAGATCCATTACTTTCAATGGACAATCGAGTATTCATATCCATCCTGATTAACGGTAAGACATGCAGGGCGTTAGTGGATTCTGAGGCAAACAGAAGTTGCATTGATTCGACATCCGCACACGATTGGGGATTGCAAATTAAGTCGGCTCCGGAGGGATCCTATATATACCTAGCTGATCGTAGTCTTCGTACACGGCGAATAGGCTCAACCGTACAAACTCCAGTACGATATGGTCTAGAGCTCACAGAACAGTCTTTCGAGCTAATGAATCTACCACCGGCTATCGACGCGATCGTAGGCCAGGATCTTATGCCTGGCTTAGGGGCTATACGTGGGAGGCCTTCAATCGCCATTCTCACCCATAGATCCAACGGAGCTAGACAAACTATTGGGACCAATACCGTTGAGACGACCACCAGATTTGACCGAGGAAACCGGTGTTCGCCAGGAACTAGACAAGGAACTGAGGGACAATGACGGTATTCGAGAAAGGACAGGTGCAGACTGGAAGGAGGCGAAGTTAGATTGCCAGTGACACCAGATCAAGCTGCAAGGATGCGGAAGGCAGTAAGGAACTTTGTAGCAGACAAATGGATACCATGGGTAGATAGACAGATGCAGAAGTGGATTCAAGATTTGGTCATAGTTCAAAGGGATACAGCCACTTCCGTCAACTTACCCTTGCTCGCCGTGCCAGAGTATACTCAATCTGGAGAACTAAAGAAAGTGCGAGTGTGTTTGGACCTCAGAGCGGTGAATGCATTAATACCGGCGGATCAGTTCATTATTCCCCGTATTAACGACATCATTGGTAACATCAAAGGGAAGAGATATTACACGACATTGGATCTAACCGCAGCGTACCATCGACTCCCAATTCACCCTGATTCTCAGTATCTATTCAGTTTCACACATGGCAAATGCCAGTATTCCTTTACATCAGCGCCTCTTTGGACTACACACACTGACGCAGCAGTTTCAGCGTACACTGAGTGTGATATTGCAAGGACTTCCGGCACACCACTACCTGGACGACATCGTAATAGCAACAGATGACTACGAGGAACACGTACGAGTAGTGAAAGAGGTCATTCGGCGGCTGACGTACCACAGTTTCAAGCTAAACCCTTCAAAATGTCATTTTGCAGTCAAAGAAGTCATGATCCTAGGGAAGCGAGTATCGAAGGCCGGAATTGATATTTGCCATGAAAAGCAGGCCAAGCTCATTGACTGGCCAACCCCGAAGAAGTACAAAGACATTGCATCGGCCTTGGGATTAGCTAACTTTCTTCACGAGCACCTACCAAACTTTGCAGAGGTAGTTGCCCCGCCCGGGAATTTGTAAGACTGAAGCCTAAGGAAATCATTGGAGACAGGTGGGAACAGAGACACCAGCAAGCTTGGGATGCCATGAAGCAAGCCATAGTTGAGGCAGTAGTGTTGAAATTTCCCGTCGACGAAGTACCTTTACAACTCGAAACGGATGCAAGCGACTACGGTATTGGAGGTGCATTGTTCCAGACCATAGAAGGGAAGAAGCAATACCTAATGTTCTTCAGCAAGACCCTCAACGCAGCACAGCGCAATTACGCAACACCCATGAAGGAATTATTGGCCTTGGTATATGGTCTCACACACTTCCGGGATCATCTCGAAGGTCAACGCTTTTCAGTATTGACTGATCACAAGGCTTTGGTGTATATGAACACACAGCTAAAGCTGAATCCGATGCTACAACGATGGCATCACATCATAGCGCCTTTCAATTTCACTATCTCGCACATCCCGGGTATAAAGAACGTGTTTACCAGACGCGTGGTCTAGGCTTCATGAGGGAACTGTTGAGACTGAGGACCCGGAGGTACTATATGCAGAATGTTGGCAACTTTTTCCAGATTACTTTGAGCAAGCGCAACGGATTATGGGTGAGAATAATGTCAATGTCTTTGCTTCGCACCAGGATCATCATTTGCCACGCTACTACACCGACGATGACAGGGGCGGAGCGTTTGCACATTGTTGGAAAGATATAGACGGATGGATGAACCCACCATGGAGATTAATCCATAGAATGTTGCGCAAGATACGATCAGAGAGGGCCACAGCTACGGTGTGTCTACCGTGGGCGCCCCACGAGCCTTGGTTCCAGTTATTCAAGTCGCTTCTACAAAGAGACCCAGTATTAGTTCCAAGGACAGCCCACTCCTTCCTCAAATACGGAAAGTATGCGAGTGGCAAGACACCATGGGGTCACACAGTCATTGCTAGAGTAGGCTCACGCAATGGTTACAGCCTTCCAGCGACGTTTTCAGCACGATTGGGATATGCAGAACCGTCCTCAGTATCGAAAGTCACCCCATTAGATACGTCTCGGCTAGTATCGATCGCTACCTCGGAAGTAGCCATGACGGATTCTCCAGATGAGGAGATAAGCCGTCGCACACAGCTCACCTTGTGTCAGCATGAGATTGGGCATCATAGAGCAGAAGATACAGTTGCTCAACTACAGCAGAACGGACATTTGTGGCCTAACGCTCTGGAACTTGCACAAACAGTTAGGAAAAACTGTCGCACATGTCTAGGACAGAGGGTGTGTACGAAAGGGATTTCACCCGATGATTAATATAACGGCAAAGTATCCGTGGGATCATATTCAAGTCGACATGATTCCAATGCCACTAGTTTCAGCAGCAGGAAATCGATATATATTGCACGTCTTGGATATACCAACGGGGTACTCGATATTGAGAGCAACGGCCACAAAGTCAGCAGAAGTGGTGACATTTAAACTTATGGAGGTGTTTGGGGAACATGGTTTTCCCAGGAAAATTCAATCAGACGAGGGAGGCGAGTTTTCGAACAAGATTGTTAAATTAATAACTCAAGAAGTTGGAGTGATGCATGCATGAAGTCGCCACCATATCGTCCTCAGGTTCTGGGAGCAGCGGAGAGAAAACACAGAGACATACACGAAGGAGTTCGCAAGCTATGTGAATCTTTGCCTACGGCATGGGATGTCCGACTACCACTTATTATGCTGTGCCAGAACCTCCGAATATCTCGGCGACACAAGACAGCACCATTCAGTGCTTACTTCGGTCGCCGTCATGTTCCGTTTGCTCACTTCACGGATGACCTTCCGGGGAATCAGCCGGGCACCAATGAGGCTTGGGCACACCGGCTGGATCGTTTGCACGACACTATCTTGCCGACGCTTTACAAGGTCACGCAGAAATACGCAGACACACTATCCAGGCAGTTTGACCGCCTCCATGCTTACGATTTTATCGCCTTTCAAGCAGGGGATGGTAATGGTGGTACGGTCCGAAGGTCGCACAACCAAAGCAATGCGACCAATGTTTGGACCATACGTGGTCAAAGCCAGACAGGGACAAGGATATGAACTGACGCACAAGGATGGTTCACTTCCAGATACTTTCAAAGGTAAACCAGTTAGAGTGGAACTTTTGCGACTAGTCCATAGAGCCACCGAAAAGCCTTTAGAAGATCATATGTGGCAGGATAGTTCCTCGTTCCGTTACATCATTCGACATAGACAGAATGATCCCACAGGGAATACAGAATACTTGGTTCGCTGGCGGGATGGTGATCCAACTTGGGAGTCAGCCGAAGCTTTTGACGATCCGAATGACATCGCGGCATACCACAAAGCCGAGCAAACTCGGCAGAAGAAGGAAGCGGCACAACAACAATAATTCCAACGTTACGTTGATGAATACCAGATGTCTACCATCTACTTCCGGATCGGAGTTTGTCTCTCCTCGGGAGATTTCACCACGGTATAGAGGCGAACGACGATTCCACAACTCGAGCTTATAGGCGAGTATAACTCCAGCGGATACCCTAGCTTATGGGGGGGTGAAAACATACCAGCGGATACCCTAGCTTTTGGGGGGGGTGAAAATATACCAGCACAGCCGGGATGGTTCAAAAGACCAGTATCCAAGGCACGAACTTACTCAGCAGAAGGATTTCATAAGTTTATATATATATATATATATATATATATATTGTTCAATTTACACTACTAGATTTATATGTTAAATTTTCAATAGTTTAAGAGGTCATTTATTTTTGAAGCTCTTCAATCACTGGTGACACTTGAGCTTGAGGGAAGTGTGGTAAAAGTCCCCTTAAACCACTATCAGTGTGGAGTTAGAATTAGTTTACAATTAATTCACACGAGGTGAATTATTTGTAGACCACGTGAACAATCAAATATAAGAATAAATACACCGCACTGAGCCTCAGGGAGACTCAGTAGGTTTTAGTATCGTATTTTGATGTGTTTACTACATCAGAAATACGATTTAATTATAGGTATGACTGATCTTCTCAGTTTAGGTATAACACTCACTGGTCTGCCTAATGGGCTGAACCCGAATAAAGATCAGTCAGATGATAATATGTTAAAGATACCTAAACCTCCGGAAGGTGAAGCAAAGGATATGATTCCGCACTTTACCGATATAATTATGGACTTAATTATACAAAACAGGAAGATTGCAATAACTGACTGGTGTATGTTTAAGTTCTCTAATGGGTACGTTAGACTTGACTTAACAAACGTCGACTTCTCTAAGTTAAAGTGTCCTTCACATAACTACGTGAGTTGGAGACACAAAGACGTTGTCAAAACCCAAATCGAAGATTGGTAAAAAACAGGGTCTATTTGAAATCAATTATGATGCAACCCCAGTTAACTTAGCTCTCTTAGCGGTCGATCAATATAAATCTGATGGAACGTTTAGTAAAACAAGAGTAGTACTAGACCTGTCGCCAATCAACAAACTAATTCCGCAACATAGTTTTCCCTTACCTAAGATAAGCGAGATACTACGCAAAATGGAGGGTGCGACTATTTTTTCCAAGATAGACTTAAAAGCTGCATTCCATCAACTACAGATATATGAGCCTCATAGGAAATACTGTTCCTTTACTTGGCAAGGTAAGAAGTACCAGTTTAAAGGTGCACCTGAAGGCTTACACATGTTACCTTCTTTCTTCCAACAAGTTATGATGGAACTATTTGCGGACCTGTCGTATAACGTATCAGTCTATTTAGATGATATAGTTATCTTTACAAAGACAGCACATGAACATGCTAAACTCGTTAAAGAAGTCTTAAAGCGACTTAATCATGCTAAACTCAAGATTAACGAAGACAAGTGTTCTTTTGCTAAAGATACTATACACTTACTTGGCTACAAAGTATCTGCAGCAGGGGTAGAAATTGATCCTGGCAAGAAACAGTTTCTGTTGGATTTATCAACACCAATTACTGGAAGAGATGTGAACTCTGTGTGTGGGTTTGTTAACTTCTTCTCGGTCGAGCGGTAGGTGGAGTGCTTTACCAAACGATAAATGGTAAACCGCGCCACATACAGTTCTTTAGCAAGAGTTATAATAAGAGTCAACGGAATTACCCTACCGTTAAACAAGAGCTCCTTGCTATAGTTACTGCGCTAAGACAGTTTAAAGACTACCTTTATGGAAGTTACTTTACTGTCGCCTGTGATCAAAAGTCTTTAACATACTTAAAAGATATGAACCCTGATTCACAGTTGGTGAGCCGCTGGCATGACATTATTGCCAAGTTCGCTTTTAATATATAACACACATACCAGGAATACATAGCCATCTTCCTGACATGCTCTCTCGACTTGTGCCCGACTACCAGAAAACAGTCAAGGAGTTATTAGCAACCGATTGGATGCTAAATAAGAAATGGTTTAACCTCGCTCAATCACGATGGGGTCCATTTACTGTTGATATGTTCGCCGCAGAACATAACAAACAGGTTTCTGAATATAGGTCGTTGACTCATCCTAAAGGTGATGCATTTTAGCTTGACTTATCAAAGCATAATGCGTGGGCTAACCCACCTTGTCAACTTATCACACAGTTGTTAAATTATGTTAATATTACTAAATCTACCATTACGCTGTGTTGTCCCTTGCGTAACTCCCGACTCATGGATACGTGATTTAATTAATATGATTCAAGACGAACCTATTTATGTCGACCGTGAAACCGACACGTTCTTGTATCAGGGATCCTATTCTATTAAGAAGACGCCTTGGAAACACACCATTGTTTGTCGCATCGGTCCTGCAGGTACCACTAAGTGGAAACCCTCAACCGAATTCTTAGCTAAACTAGAGGAGTCTAAAGAGTTTGAACAAAAGCTCAAGACTCGTACAACACATGCACCCAACAAGATTGCAGTCGAGGTAATGCCGATTGAAACGGCATTAGATCGTAAAAAACATGGAACTAGCTAAGGCCATGGATCAAAGACTCAAAACTCTAAGAGAACCTGAAGCTCGCACTCAACTACTTAAAGCGCTGCTTAAAGAACAGCCAGGAGTTGCGAAACAACTGAAGAAGATACTTCAACAATCTAATGTTGTCAATTATGTATCTCAGGAGTCTACCCATCCTGATACTGAGGGTTGCTCTTTCCAACAGGACTATGGTTCATCCAGCCAGCGTTACGCAGAATCTGACTGACTTAGAGGAGCTCGAAAGTAGAGTTAAAATTATACATAATTTAACGCATCGAGCATATGAGCATACTTATAAAATGGCTATTCGTGCAGGGCTTGATCACCCGGCGCTGAAAGGAACCATACGTGAAGTATACCGACGCTGTACTGATTGTGAAAAGAACCAGATCAAGCGATACGGTTGGGCACCCCTAAAAGTGTGACAGAAGACCAACCGATGCGCCGAGTCATAGTCGATTTGGTTAAACTCCCGCGATCCAAGCATACTGGCGATGTATATATCTGTCATTTCTTATGTGTGGCTTCGGGCTATAACTTGCTTTATGCAATACCGAACAAACGTCCACAAACAGTGGCAGAATTATGCTATCACGTCTTCAATGACTTCGGTTTCCCCGAGAACTATGTTCTGATAACGGTAGTGAGTTTTGTACCGACGTAATGGAGGCATAAGTATGCTCATATTCTCGATGCGTTAAATTATGCATAATTTTAACTCGGCTTGTTGCCGAAGATGTGCAGGCCGTGGCCCCGGAGCTGGTGTATGACGACCTGGAGGGCAGGGCACTTGATGTGAAGTGGAACAGTATCACCGCGATGCTAGTGAAGCAAAATCAAACATTGGTAGCTGAAGTGGTTACGCTACGTGAACAAATGAACTCTATATTAACTGAAGTTACTACGCTGCGTGAACAAATGAACTCTAGATTAACTGCACTTAATGCAAGCACCTAGCCAAATAACCGTCAGCGTGGACTCCGTGGAGAGCTGGCCCCTTGGTGAACTCAAACAGAACAAAGAGCAATGGTGAAACGTGCGCTCAACAACGACGATTCAGTGCCTACCAAGCGCGCCCGGCGGGATTGCATGACGCGTGCTGTCGTCGCGCAATGTCAAGACACGACGTCAGTTGGTCCCTCAAGACTTTAAAAAAAAAATCGGTGAAAAAAAATAAGGTGATTTTGAGAATGGTAAAAAAAGAAGGCGATTTTCGGTTTGGTGAATTATTATGGTAAATCTGCCAAAAAAAAACAGTGTATTTGGGAATGGAATGGCTTCTCCATCGATGGCGAAACCGAAATTTTCGGACAGGTCCAATACTTCCTTTTCACTCCGGATTTGTGCTGGAGTGTCCTTTAGATGTGGAGTTATAATGCCCCCAACATTCGTAACCACGAATTTTCCAGCCTTTCGACGTTTATCCCCAATATTTGACGGCACGTGGTCAGGAGGCAAGCTGGGGTCCTGAGCTTCACTCCTAGGTGATACACGGACGCTGGCGAGCCTTTCCGCGGTAGTAGATACCTCTTCTTCCAAGGCTTTAGGATCCGACGAGTCATCCTCAGAATAATCCTCTGTACCAACCTCAGAATTTGCTTCCCCAACAGTATCCTCGGCAGGCTCAACTCCAGACAGGCTAGGTGTTTCCACAGGGACCTCAGGAACCTCGGCAGGCTTAGCAGGCTTAGAGCTAGCGGCTCCCTTGCCTTTAGAAGTACCCTTAGCCATAGTATTTGCTGGATAGTAAATCGATGTCAGACAGTCTAGAAGCAGTACACTACTGTAACTACTAAATAACTGAAAAATATGTAAACTTCGATGGAAATTACTGTAGAAATACGGCCTCCGGTCAGTCTAAAATATCAAGATCAATTGAGATAATACATTGGTTTTTTTATTTGTATTTTAAATAATTAGTACAAGCTCTTTTTCCAATATTTCCAAAGTGTTCTAAATTCACTTTGATGGCTCTAATAGCCTGAGTATTTGGTATGACTCATCTACTTGGACCTATTTGAGACATTAGTAGATGTAGGATATTATAAACTAAATTTTATAATCTCCGAACTACTACTATATTGATTTTGGTCCTCCATTAATCTCAAAATCAATAAGTCTTTTCTTTTTTTAACTTTTCTTCAGATGGAACTTTATTTATATCAGCTAATGTATTAACGTGACACGTTACGTTATTATGTCTATTTACAAATTAGGCAAGTGGTCATGAACATTTAGTACTTCTAGTGAAAATTATTCAATAAAGAACAGCTAGAGGTACGCCCTGTGATCGAGGATATTTGGGCTCTTAACAAGAGAGGCGGTCCCGATCATTCTTACACAAGCTACCACTGCTAAATCTAACTGACTAAATTGTATTTTTTGTTTAATATAGTTTGAAACCCAGTAATTTCCATCGAAGTTTACATTACTGGGTTTCAAACTATATTAAACTAAAAAAATACAATTTAGTCAGTTAGATTTAGCAGTGGTAGCTTGTGCAAGAATGATCGGGACCGCCTCTTGTTAAGAGCCCAAATATCCTCGATCACACAGGGCGTACCTCTAGCCGTTCTTCATTGAATAATTTTCACTAGAAGTACTAAATGTTCATGACCACTTGCCTAATTTGTAAATAGACATAATAACGTAAGTCACGTTAATACATTAGCTGATATAAATAAAGTTCCATCTGAAGAAAAGTTAAAAAAAAAAAAAGACTTATTGATTTTGAGATTGGCGGAGGACCAAAATCTATAAGTAGTAGTTCGGAGATTATAAAATTTAGTTTATAATATCCTACATCTACTAATGTCTCAAATAGGTCCAAGTAGATGAGTCATACCAAATACTCAGGCTATTGGAGCCATCAAAGTGAATTTAGAACACTTTGGAAATATTGGAAAAAGAGTTTGTACTAAATTATTTAAAATACAAATAAAAACCGATGTATTATCTCAATTGATCTTGATATTTTAGACTGACCGGAGGCCGTATTTCTACACCAACTACTTCCTACGTGACTAAACTTTCTGATCTGCTTACCAACAGTGCAGAAAATTGTTCAAACTTACCTACTAATGAAGAACAGCCTTTGGCTATTACCTTACCAAATTATAATCGTAAGGCGCCTACATCGGAAATGGTTACTGGACCAAATACTAAACGACATAGAGTACAACATGAGTCTTGAACTCGTACATATAGGCACATACTTACTCGATAAGTCATGACCGAAACCGTTTTTACTTTGGTTTTCGCTTTACCAACTAGATCGTATCTTAACGTACGTTCGTAGTTCTAAAAGCTACTGGGGCTATGTAGAAATACGGCCTCCGGTCAGTCTAAAATATCAAGATCAATTGAGATAATACATTGGTTTTTATCTACCACTGCTAAATCCTAACTGACTAAATTGTATTTTAGTTTATTATAGTTTGAAACCTAGTAATTTCCATCGAAGTTTACACTTACGTTATTATGTCTATCTACAAATTAGGCATGTGGTCATGAACACTTAGTACTTCTAGTGAAAATTATTCAATAAAGAATAGCTAGAGGTACGCCCTGTGTGATCGAGGATATTTAGGTTCTTAACAAGAGGCAGTCCCGATCATTCTTACACAAGCTACCACTGCTAAATCCTAACTGACTAAATTGTATTTTAGTTTAATATAGTTTGAAACCTAGTAATTTCCATCGAAGTTTACACTATTTATAATTACTAATAAAGGAACAACGTCCCCCTCCCTGAGGAGAGAGAACGTTGAGATACATTTATCTAACGTATAATTACTACATCCTGCAGTAGTACGAGGTTTCTTAGTATTACGCGCGGTGTTATCCTCTGTCGCGGTACGCTTAGCGGGCTAGGTAAAGCTCGAGAGCTTTTGTTCAAACTTCTTAGACTCCTTTTTTTTAGCTAAGAACTCTGTTGAGGGTTTCCACTTAGTGATACTTGGAAGACCGATGCGACAAACGATGATGTGTTTCCAAGGCGTCTTCGTGATAGAATAGGCACCGAATACATCTCAATTGATGACGACATCGTTCTCAAAAAAAACAACAACACCACTTCCATCATTGTTTTCGGCATCGCTCTCGCCACCATAATCACTATTATCACTTTCGCCGTCACTTGCCTCGTATAAACTGCTAGCAGTTCAAAAATCATTCACAGCTCTGTTCTCTTTCAGCGCTTTTGCGCCTCTTTTAGTTAATAGCACCATCCTTTACCATGTATCTAAATAACAGTAGGATCTGTGTGTGGTTGTATGCTTATATTTTTGTGTTTCAGGGTGGAACGGTATATGATACTACAAGCCCCATGAGCTCACTAATGATGGGCTCACTAATGATACTAGACGCCCCATGGGCTCACTAATGATACTACACGCCTCATGGGCTCACTAAATGGCACGTTCAATTTAGGCGCGAATGTACAAGCCAATAAATAATCAAGCATATCTGTCTGGACCTATCGACCCCCGCTCCCAACAACATCCCGACGCTACGAAAGCAGCTTTAATCCATTGTCTCCGCACCAAGCGGGAGGCCCGCTGCACACATGAACGAGCGCCAAAAATTCTTGACCGCAGCATGGATGCACTATTGATCCCACTTGTCAACTCCACTAACGCAAACATCCTCCAGTCTACCGGGGATCGTCTCCAGAAGGCTTACCAAGCAAAGCATAATGCAAACCTCTTCTCACCTAACCCGTAAATCCCGGCAAACGCTAATCTTTCCTGAACCACTACAGCGACTATGAGAGCCATACCATATGTTCATACATTGTAATATACATACTTGTCATTTTTTGAAATAAATAATATTATCCCTATAGAACATATTCATAAATCAAATTTGAGACACCAAAATAATTAAAAACATACATATTTATGTAGAGTTTAGAGAGTATATTTATAAAAACAAACAAACAATCGTCTATTTTTGTCAACGATATATTTTGTTTGAGTTAAAGGAAGTTGTTTGAAAAATACATAAGATGACTATTGTTTTGATTTTTAAAAACTATTCTATTTTACTAAAAATTTAAAATAGCACAAATAACGATTTGTTCCATGATCCATCGCTTGTGATTGATTGTAAGCTTGTCCTTGGCATTTACGATATCAACAAATCTTCACAATGTTCTACCTAGAAATGAACAATTGAGTGTCCCGCAATTGCTCTGTATCTACTCCTATTTTAATCTTAACTTTCTTTGCATATCCTTCTCGTCAAATTGAAGGCTATGGTATTTATTTTTTACTTTAGAACTATAGACTAGAGAGTAGAAGGGACTCTGAGGAGTCAGCCTCACGGATTCACATATTAGTCAGGACCTGGTTAGGACTCACGAGTCAGGAGCGGTCAGGACTCAGGAGGCAGGACCTTTTTTTTAAAGAACATATAGAACTCAGAACTTCAGATGCTCAAGTGTTTCAAGTTTTCAACTGGTTTTGCCTTTGCTCGGAATATTAGTGGTGGTTCACCCCACAAGAATGCATTGAGGTCTATCAAGGCCCAAGCCGCTCTGGTTTAAAAGCCTAAAAACATATGAATATAAAGGGGTTTGTTTGTCAGACAGTAGCTGAAAACAGCGGTGGATCCCCAATACCCCATATTTACTCAATAGCCTTCCAAATAAAACATTAGAAAGCCGTGGGAAGTTGACTTCGGGATCCCCATCTAACCTTGACCAAGAGATAGTTGTATTTTTTTTTAAATTACTAATTTTACAGAAAAGTTCTTATAAATTTTAATAATAAAATCCAGAATACTTTATATAGGAATAATGGTATGGCAAATATTTGTACATTTTTATTTTTTCTGCCAGTTATACACGCACATGAGTACGTGGAACCCCCGCATTACACTATTTTTACTTTTTAGTTTGTTTGCACTTTGCACTTTGCATAAATTGCTGGCAGGACTCAGGCACTCAGCACTTCAAGAGGGGATTAGGGGCGTGCAGGACTCCAGGGGACAAGGGAATTTAAGGGGAACTTCAGGGCTCCGAGGTTTAAAAATGTGGAAGTTCCACTTCCGCCTTCCGGGCGGCTGCTGCTGCGTTTAATTCTCCCATCATCATGGGCGCCGCACAGAGTGTTTACTATAACCGAAAAGAAAAAAAGGAAGAAAAAAAAAGAATATATGTATGTTTGTACATAGTTGCTAGGACTCCCACTCTCCCAGAGTGACCCAGACTTCCAGTTCCAGACTAGATTGAAAAAATGAGCCCCCAGAGGCCCAGACCCCAGTTCTCTTAAGTCGACTGATGAGTGATGAAAGATGACTCATAGTCTTTTGTCTTTCCTCTCTACCTTTTTTAATAGAATATTATACAGAAAATAGTTTGGCTCTTAAAAATTAAATAATTGTACGCCGTAAATACGGGGAACGGGCGTATAATTCTGAATTCAATACATACCTCTAACCTCTCTCGAAGTCTCTCCGAGACTCTGTAGTAGACTAATAGTATTACCTAGTTTAAAAACAGAGTCGCAGACACACAGTACATACACTGAACTTCAGATTTCAAGATTTCACTGTGTAGTGTGTAGTGTGTAGTGTGTAGTAAATATAAATACTCTGTAGTCTGTAGTTTCTTGACTCTTGTCACTTGGTTTAAAAAAAAATAAAAAAAAAATATTTTGAAATAGAAAAACTATTTCGTATGTACTGTCATTTACAATATATATTTAAAAAATATGAATTTACCTGATTATTATTACTAAAAATGAAAAATAAAGTGCCAAAACGCAAGCGTGGGGACCGTCCATTTTTGACAATTTTCAGCCTTTTTTTCAATAAATATTTTATTACAACTTTTTATTTTAAAAAACATTTTGCCTATATACTTTATTCCATAATATCATTGTACTGCTTCAAGCTGCCGTTGTACCCTGGCTCGCGGAATAGCTCAAAGCATGTCTTGCGTTTACCCACCATTGCTCGCATGCACAGACGAATTGGCAACGCGTGCACGTCTGTGCAGTGTGGTTTTTGCACCCCCATACAATACATCTTCTATAAGCATCTCGAGATATTATTCCATTCATCCTGGAAGCTGCTTCACCTTCGACGCCAACCAACCCCACGAGATGTTCCCCGTCATCTGTCCGCATTGCATTTAGGCGTACGTCACGACAAAATGCTTGGCTAGTTCTATAGTTCTTCAAACTTGCAACACGTTCTTTAACTTCTGCAGGACTAATCGTTATAGCCGGCTGTCTAATATTCATTCTTGACACGGTGGCTGCTCCCTGCTCCTGTATAAGCCGTTGCATTGCTAAAATACCATCCTGATGTCATGCACGCGACATAAAAGCCTTACTTATTAGACTAGAGCATGCATGTTCGACGAAATTTGTCAGGGGTAGTATCTTGGAGCATTTCTTCCTAAATGCTTTAAGATCCCAGGCGTCCTCCTCACTATTACTATAAATCCATTGTATACGTGTGGCGATAAATGCATTTATGAACAGCTGTTCAAATACACGTGTAACCAGTTTATGTTGGAATTTCATTGCGTTATTAGAAGAAAATAGAACTTCCGTGTGCTGTGTGCTTTTATCCACACCTGGTTTCATCACACTATACCATTTTAGCCACTCCAGATTTAAGATCATTTAGGGGACAAAATAATCCGGAAAATTTGACTTTCTCAGGCATAGCACGCCACGCAGGTAAATGAGAAGTCACTATTAGTCTGTCATGATTGCTATAGAAAGATGGGTATTTAGTATTATTGTGTGCCCAGCTAAGTACACTGCCATATTTATCGAGTGCTTTGAAGTATCAATGTGTCCATTGTGATGCATGCTCGTGTTGTAGTCGTTGTAGAATGTGTGTTGCATGTGATACTCGTTGATAGGATGGATATCTCCTTCACGCCTTTGGTGCTGTGGATGTATGTATGAGATATGGTTAGGGTTTTGTAACCCGAGATGTCCCCTAACCATAATAGAATACCCTTGTGTATACGTGTTTGAGTTAGCTGTTAGCTGTTCAATTTTTGTTTATGTGTTGCCTTAACAAATTTTGGGAAATATAACCGGGTCACGTATGTTTTTGGACGGAAATTTAACGCTGAATCCATTCCGATAAACTCCGCCCGGCCTAAATGAATATTTCAGGGGAGGAATAAGGGCTAACTGACGCACGTTGAGAATAGTGACGACTCGTCACCGTTTCAAAAAAAAAATCTGGGCCAGATTATTAAAATGATGACGAATCGTCATTATTTGTGGGACTGGTGATATATATTTATTGAAAAAAGAAAAGTGATTTACTTTTGTCGTTTGTTTTCAAGAGTTGTAGGATTATTTAGTTTTTCTTTAAAAACACATTATTGTCAGGAACTCGATAAGAAAATACGTAAATACTTGGGCGGTTCGGATGTGCTACTTTGGTTTAAAGACATTTGGTGGTCCAAAATCGAGGGGGGAGGGACTAACGACTATCAACTTGGACCTGCGCCAGCGTCTGGGCCAATCAGAATCCACAAAATGGTACGTCATTAGTACGTTTTTTTTTGCTTGGAACCTGCTCGGTCTTTTCGCGCCGGAAATTATTCTCTGCCAATAGCTACGCATGGGGAGGGCACAGTCATCACTTTACAAATATATATGCGTATGTTAAATATTAAATATCCGAAAAATGCACCCAAATTTATATGTCCTTAAATTGCCGAAAGCCCAAAATCCAAGTGGGGTCTCTAATTCAAAGTAGCACATACATACTAGTTATTATTGGTACTAAATACTATATTTATAAATAAATTTAGCAATGTCACTGCGTCATTGAGACTGTCTCATAGACCTATTTATATGTAATAATGTATGTATTTTCACTATTTTGTTTCATTTGTTTTTGTAAAACAAAACTTTTATTTTAGAATAAGTCTAGATTTTTTATTTTGAAATACTAAAAGATTTCTTTGTGTTATCGTTGAAAAAATATTCAACGATATATTCTAGAGAATTTAGGGCAGGGAAACACAGCCTTCTAATATTTAGGGAAACCCCATAAAAAATACTCCCATGGTCACAGGAGTGTTTTTCAAATTTATTTATTGTTTTTTTATAACAAACATACACAGAGAAGTCTCTGAAAACTCGAGAAGGCCATGGTATTATATTTGTTTTTTTGTTTTGTGATAAAATAAATAAATTTGGAGAACATTTGTGTGGCGAGTTGTCGACGCTCCAAATATACCTCTGGTGCAGCTATGTAGAGTCTCAACTCAACTGTAATATGTAGTATTTAAAGGATCGCCAATCCTGCCAAATGTCAGACTTCAAACTTGAGCTTCTTTTCAACAGATCTACATACACTTCAAAATGATGATTCGAATTTCAACGCTAGTCACGGTATCCTTGCTCAACACACTAGCTACTGCACAGCCACCACAAGGTGGCATGGCATGGGACCCCTGGAGCAGTGGGGGGGTTAGTGGTTCGATTCCTACAGGTGCACCACCCACTGACATTGTTTCCGGGGGAATTGTGCCCGGTGGTATGGGGCCTGGTCCCGGAGGAGTGAATGCAACCGGCGCAATTCCTGCAGGAGCACAGCCAACAGATGTGGTTCCTGGTATCAGTGGAACATTTTCCGAGGCTGCGATTCCCACTGGTACGGTACCCCAAGGTGTAGCGCCAGGAGTCAATGCTAATGGTACGGGTGCTGGGGTAGCAGGAGCTGGACAGGGTAGACCAGCCGGAGGCCCAGGTGGTGGCATGGGAGGGGGGTCTACCTCATCGGTGAGCTCTACAGAGTGTGCGACTGCGGATGGTGTAACATGCAATCAGGATGGCAGTAGCAACGAGTTCAGTGGTTCGTTAACGTACGATGCATCATCCGGCTTGCTAAGTGGTACAGTTATTTTCAACCAGTGCCCCAACAGTGACCCCAGTGGTCGTATAGACGATGGTTTCGACTACAGGATCATCGCCACAAGCGACTGTCAGGAAATGACATTCCCAGTTGATGGATACAACACCACAGGTCCTTGGGCTGCACCTTTGAGAAATCGAATTGGCATCAGTTTGTACGGTGTGAATATTTATGGCCCATTTGAGGGCGGTTTTGTCGAAGGATTCGTCTGTGATGGATCATGCTCGGCTGGAGTTGACGTACCTGCCTGTGACGCGACCCTTGAGTTCCAGTGTGGTGCAGAGAATGTAGACACGTCATTACTACTAGATCCGTGCTCTGGACATGCCACCCCGTACCATTATCATGCTGATCTCAGCTGCGAGTACGATCAGAATGCTTTGGGACACTCCCCTATGATTGGTCTTGCTTTGGATGGCCGTGGTATTTATGGGTTAAATGAGGGCAATGTAGATGGCGTAGCTGTGCAACCTACTGACCTCGACTTCTGCGGTGGTCACTATGGAGCAGTGGAGGAGGGTGGCGCTGAGGTATATCACTACCACACACAGACCACAGCGCCGTATGTTTTGGGTTGTTTCGGTCCAGGAGTTGATACTGTAGAGCAGTGCAGGGCATTGTACCCAGACACATGTGGAGCCGAGTTCCTGATACTCGAGACAGAGAGTGGAAGAACGTGTTATGATACCGATTGCCCATGTTACTTCGCCGATGGCACCAACACAGACTACACAGAAACCACGTGTCCAGTTTAATTCCTCAATTTGAACATACCCGAAAATCGCTCAATAGCTTCAATTCAATTCAAATCGACACACAATAAATCTTTTATTTAATAGGATGCGGTTTTGTCCCTAGGAATTGAGTATTTAACACACAAACACCAACACGAATACACACCGCCATCCACACAGAAACAGACAGGTAGACACCCACCCACACACACACATATATATATATATATATATATATATATATATATATATATATATATATATATATATATATATATATATATATATATATATATATATATAAATATATGTATAATAGAAATAATATATATATATATATATATATATATATATATACATATACATGTATAATAAATGTATATAGATATATTATTATATATATTATATATATATATATATATATATATATATATATATGCTATTATATTATATATATTACAGAAAATATACAATATCCGTGGATTGATGTATGTGTGCAGGCACACAAACATGCGCGTCCGTGCATATATTATATACATAATTACGCACAACAACATATGTATATTATTATAATATTATATATATTATTATTATATTATATATCTCCGTGTATCAACATTATAACATATGTATATTATAATATATATATATATATATTTGTATCAACATATTGCCAATACCAATATATGTAATAGCATATAACATATACATAAACGCATTTATAACATACCATCAATGCAATATTATTACATGCATTGTAATAATTGCAGATTATTACAGATTATGTACATTATATGTGGATGTATGCCACGTACGCATGCATACGTATTGTATGTATACATTATATGTTGTACAGATTACATGTTGCTATTGTATGTTGCATGTACATACATATGTACGCCATGTATGTATGCAACATATTAATATGCCATAATACATATATTATAAAACAATATAAATGTAAAAAGCACATTGCTATACATAATAATAATACACAACATGGATGCATGGATAATAATATGTATATATGGCTGCTACATAATAATTGCATGCCATACATAATCATATAATATAATAATATTATTATACACAATAATATTATTATGATA
Organism: Sphaeroforma sirkka; assembly: GCA_001586965.3. Classification (NCBI taxonomy): domain Eukaryota; class Ichthyosporea; order Ichthyophonida; genus Sphaeroforma; species Sphaeroforma sirkka. The sequence goes on along the minus strand of LUCW03001913.1, from coordinate 58,116 downwards.
TTATTGTATGTGGCTGTTATTGTATATGCACAATAATATATTAGCATAATAACAGCATTATATATTATTATGCATATTTGTAATGCCAACAATACATATACATAACATGTATATGGTTGCATGTATATTATTATGTATGTAATATGGCAATATATGGCATATTATATGGATATACATATGTATTATTGTATATTATAATATGGATGGTTGGATATGGCATGGATATGGAATATGAAGATGGCGGATAGATGTGGATATGATTAACCATGTGGATGTGGATGTGATGGATATGGATATGTGGATGATTACAGATATGTATTACAGACATGGCATGTAATATTGGCTGTAATTTGTAATGCTGTGCTGGTTGGTTGGTTAATACAATAATATTAACCATATTATAATAATATTGGCTGGCATTATACACATGCCGCAATATTACAATACGCAATACACACATTACATATGTATTAACACATGTCCTGTGACACATCTAATGACAATGTAATGTGCATGTATTAATATAGCCATTATTGATGATTACCACACAATGTATTGTTATTAGCTGTTGTGTGTGCTATTATGTATTATTGGCATTATTGACCAATTATATGTTATTATTATTATGCAGCTGTCATATTGATAATTATTATTGCCAATAATATTGTTTATTGGCTGGCTGCCATCATCATTATTGGCATTGATGTATGTATCATTTATTGATTGTTATTGGCTGTGTTGATTGCACATACTGGCTATGTTGTTGATAATGACGTTACATTTATTGGCATGTGTTGAATGCATTGCTCATGTTGCATGTGTAATGACATTATGTCATTGGTTGATTATTACGTTACATAATATTGTTGAATTATTATTGTATGTAATATTAATAATGGCTGATTAACAATAATATTAACATCCGTTGGCTGATTATTTATTATATTTACACATTAATATTATAATATTGTTGTTAATGACAATTATTGCATATTGGCAATATGTTATATGTGCACAATATTATTATTGGCCATTACATGCATTGATATACACATGTGCCATGTGTAACATAATGTAATACGCATCATTGATGTACAATGATTGATTATTGGCATTATTACACACTGTAATAATTGGCCATCAATGAACATGATACATTAACATGTGCTGAACATGTCATATTATTATCATTGGCTGCAATGTGTGTTATTGTATTATGCATGATTATTGGTTGGCTGTATTGTTATTATTGTATATTAATGTCAGCCATGACATTGTTAATATTGCATATAATATTGTTGATTAATATAATAATGCCAACAATATGCCTACACAATAATTATTATATTATTATGGCATATATTGCCAATAACATGATATGCCAGCATATGTTATTGATATTACATGTATGATTATATTATTACGGTACATATTAATGACATTGTTGTTATACAATATATTATTGTATATTATATGTATTGTATACATTATTATATGTATATTGGTAATATATGTATTATTATATATATATATTATTATTATTACATATATATACATATATTATTATGTATGCATATATATATACATATTATGCTAATATATATATATATATGTATATGTATGTATATATATATATATATTATATATATATATATATATATATATATATATATATATATATATATATATATGTATATGTTTTGTTTTGTTTTTGTAAAAAAAATATAAAACAAGTACCTAAAAAAGGCATAAAAATATAGAAGAAAATGTATTCGATAATGTGCTCTGCACACGGCTGGGGGGACTGTGGACTGGGGAGTCGGGAGTCTCGACACCGGCTGCAGGAGGATGACTGTGCAGTTGGCAATGGCTGCCTAGCCTGTCACCTGAAGGCTGAGGGCTGATAGAGAGAGTCTAAACCTGACAGGAAATTCTATAAAGAGTAAAGACTGGTCTGCGTGAGTGGGGAGAGGTGTGGCGGGTGGCCTGGGCCGCCAGACTCCCTCTCTCGAGTCTCGAGTCCCACCGATCTAAAGCCCTAAAACAGAAACTCCGATAATTTGATTTGGTAATCATGAACAAAAATACTACCCCCCTTTTTGTTTTTTAAAAAAATAAAAAAACAAATATAACCATGCTATTTTTAAAAAGTCGATTGTTCTTGGTTTCAGTTTTTGATACTTTTTAAAAATATGTTTGTAGGGAATGTACCTATTACTCTAGAGGTTACTCCCAGACTCCAGAGACATTATCGAGTACTCTCTAGTGTATTTGTTGTCCAATGGCCGATGCATGTGAAGAAGCATGTGAACTATGTTTCTAGCTAATAAACCGCATTGTATTTAAAAAAAATAGATAATATATACTGTTATACATGATGACTGATGATGAATTGATTTGTGAATATATAGGTGAGTGACAATTACCCCATGTCTCAGCTGTCATTATTACGAAAAAAAAAAATAAAGTAAAATAATTGCCGTAATTTTTTGTAAGAAATACGTATTAAGGCACATTCCTGAATTTGAAAATTTAAGATTTATGCATGGTGAGCAAATTGAGAATTGGGAATTATGAAGTATGCAGCGCAATTTTGGGCCATTAAGAAATATTCTATTTCTTAATTAAGAAAGAAGGATTAAGGCAGGTTATAGACTTGTTAAGAATCGTGTATGATATCTTTTTAAATTTTTTAAGAATTATTAATAATCATGTATACCGATATCTGAAGAAATTTTAAGAACCGGTACCTATTTTTATAGCATGTGAGGGACTAGGTCTCAAGGCAAAGATTCTATTACTATAACATGCAATTGTTTTCTCAGTACAAACTTTTATTTATATAGGGGTTGTGCATTGGGCGTAGAAGTGTAGAAGTGAATGTAAGTATGGCGGAGAAAAGTGACGGCACTGGGCGAACAACAGCTACCGATACTGACACCATTACCCCCTCTGAAAAGAGTGTGCGAAAATCAGATAATGTGCGATCCTCTATCAAGAGGATGCAGCCGATTAACATTGATGCTATTGACGATGCAAGCCAGTATAGTTGTTTGAAACTTTATCGAGGGATAACAAAAGAACAAAAAAAACTAAATTTCGCAGCCACAAAGTTTAAAGTTGACGATGACGATTGCAACAAAGCTACCTGCAGGTATTGCGACAACACTAAAACTTACTCATGGAATCGCAAGAATGCGAATAATGCTATAATACATTATGAGAAGAAGCACGCCAAACAATGGTACGACGATGTAAGTAGACTAGTATCTAAAGAGGTCGAAAAAAAAAGGGCTAAGAAAGGCAGTCAGCAGAGTATTGTAAATTTTGGTTCAGCTAGCAAGCTACCACAGTTGAAATACAATGCCTCAAAAAGGCTAGCTGATTTATACTGGGTTAATTGTGTAGCCAAGAACGATCTTCCTTTTGAATTAGGCAAAAAACCCGAGCTTAGACAATGGATTAATGCGGTAATGGCAGTACCAACCAACGTTCAGTCACAATATAACCCCGCAACACCTGATACAATTCGAAAGTATCTGCCTATAGTTGAGAAGGCTATTAGAAGGAATGCTATCTTAAAGTGGAGAGAAGCTCTCAAGTCTATTATTCGGTGCCATTTGCAGCTCTTGAAAATGACATTTGGAAGGATGCGACAGGCGTTAACTACTTGGGCTCTATAATACATTGGACGGTTCCAAACAAATCAAGTACATCCGATAAAATACGAATATCTGTGTTTCTGGGACTGAAGGAGATTGTGGGATCACATACAGGTGATAACTTAGCAATGTGGCAAAGGGAAATCTTAGAAAGCTGGGGATTTCTTCAACCAATTAAAAATACGGTGTTTAGAGTTGAAAAGGATGGTGAAATTTTAGATATGAAATCAATCATCCATAGCGCAACACCCGACAATGCATCGAATGTACAAAAGGCAATGAGAACTTGTTCTAATGTAGTTTTAGGATGTCAAGCACATCGTGTTGCACTGGTTCTCAAACAAGCTATTGGCGGATCATTGGTAACAGCTACTGATAAGATGAGAGAAGTTTTTGATGAGCACAAGGACGGTCTACATACGGCAAGTCTTAAAAAACAGCTTAGTATCTTAGAAACACTTTTAGATGTAAATCTACAAGAAGCCATGTACGATGTGAATGAGCCAGTCTATGACTCTAAACCAGTATCTGATATGTTGAATTATGTATGTATTTAATTATTTATTCGTAGTGGTAAGATCATCACATGTGTAGTCGTGTACACAAGCGCCAAATAATATTTTTTAAGAAATATGAATGTTATCTCACTTAATATGTCGTTCATTATTAAGAAATTGTCTTGAAACAAAAAATTGGCTTAATTAAGAAATCGGAAGTACGCATGAGGAATTTATTATTAAGTACCACCGCTTTGACACGATTAGTATCTTATTCTTAATTAATAATCACGTAGCGAAAAAAAATGGGTTTAAGTTTTGGATTCTGCCGATTTTGGGTAAAGGATTAATAGGAATTGGGTTCAGATTCTCAATTAAGAAAAAAGAATCATGTGCTTTTCCAAAATGCAATAAGAAAACGTACAGATCGTTACATAATAATGACATGGTAGCTCAGGTCTCAGGATCCAGACTCCAGACTCCAGAGTCACGGCCAGGCCCCAGGGAGTCAGGGAGTCACCCGAACTTTGGTTTTTATTTATCTCTTAGTCTTGTAGCGAGTGCTATTTATTTTGCGAGAGGTGCTAACTTCGCAGGCATCTGATTGATTGGACTTTTCGATGTCGTGGATTTGATTGGTATGTTCGTCCAACTAAATGCCTGCTTGACACGAAAAAAATGTATGTAAAACTTTAGTTTTTGTTCATTTCTTTTAAAAAAACAATACAATAAAATTATAAAGTAAAAGCGTTCGTCGGTTGACCGTTTGTGTATTTTTTAAAAAACAATTACTGAGGCCACGGGTCGCCGGTGATGTAGGATGCGCTAAAACAGGAAAACTATGGGCTGTGAAAGGCAAAGCAGTGAATCAAATTTACATATTGCCCACTTTCTAAGAATAAAAATAAATGTTGCTCGTGTGTGTAAATATTCATTTTCGACAAAGTCTCTATTTATTCTCTATCTCTACATAGAAGAGTTTACAAAAATAATAAAACACGGCTAGGGCGCCTCAGAGACCAAAAGCTTTTCTTCTAAGAGGATAGTTATTAACTATAAATTTATCCGGCTATCCGCATAGGGTGAGCTGAGGATGAGATACTGAGATTTTTTGATGGACCCTTTTTTCTCCCTCACTTTCACTCAACACACAACACACAAATACGCACCGTTGTTCAGTCACACACGCTTACACATAAACACACTCACCCACGGGGGGCGCGGGGGGTAAGTTTCCCCCGCTTTTTTTATAAATCAACCTTTTCTTTCAGCCGTCAATAACGGACCCACAAAAGTATGCTCTATTTTTTGAAACAAATTTCCATTTAGGATCCCTCGGCGGCCTCTTGGGGGCCTTACAAATAGGGAAAAAGCGTTCCGACTGATTTCAAGTTCAATATAACTGATTTCAAGTTCAATAAAAGAAATAGGGACTCTACAGCTACGCTTTCGGTGATAAACAACTCTACATCTTAGGTCTCTTGGAGACTCTTGGTCTACACTCTACACACAAGAAATTTATTTGTTTTTTTAACAAAACAAAACAAACCAAAACAAAACAAATAGAACCCATCTTAGAATAATATACATGTATTTGTTTTTTTGTATAGAAAAGCATTTAAAAAACCAACTATTCATTTACATAAACTCGAACAAGAGAAATTCGGGATTTCACATCTACTCGTGGTGTTGAGCGCTTGCAACTGGGGTCCGTAAAAACTAAAATTCAAACATCTGGAATTTGTATTCGGGTTCTTTTTTTTAATTTTTATTTTTGGTTGTTCCAGTGAACTTTTTTTGTGATTTATCAAAACAAATACACGATTTATTTTAGAAGGCTATGAAATACAGTGATTGCTGCTTCAGGAAGGATCAAGAAAGTTGACAACATAGCCTTGTTTTATTGTAGGCTGTGCCGCTATGATGACAAAATTTTGATTTTTTTTTAAATTGAGTCCTGCCTAGAGTGAGGAGGGCCAGCGCCGCCAGTGACATGTGCCATACAAAAGCCAGAATTTTTCTGAATTTGGATAGGGAACCTCCCCAAGAGTGAACAAGTACAACTGTCCAAAATTTGATAAGGATAAAGGATTAAGGAACTTCCTTATAGAGCTCTGAGAGACTGAGACTCTCTAGAGAGAGAGACTAGAGTGTGACCAAGAAGTGGGACTAGAGAGTGACCAAGAAGTGGACCACAAGTCAAAGGAAAAATATTTTTTTATTGTCCTTGTGAATGATCTCGAAGTGACTCGAACCACTTTTGTTTTGCATATTCTAATTCAACATTTATACATCTCGTGCTATAGGCGGTGTAACCCCCCCCCCTCCAACCACCCCGCGGGGATGCACATGTTGGTGATCAAGTATGACATCTCAAGCTGCAATCGTATAAATAGAATTGCAGTTTCTCACACATTTTCAGAACACAAAGAAGCTTAGTTAAATATCAACACGATACACTCTTCAGGAAAAACAAAACGATGTTCATTTCAACGATAGTTACGGTTTCCTTGCTCAGCGCACTGGTTACCGCTCAGCCACCGCAGGTTGGCGGTGGCGACGGTGGGCCACCTCCGGGTGAGGGTGGGATAGGTGGAATGGGTGGGGGTGATTCTACATCGGTGAGCTCGACACAGTGTACAATTCCGGATGGTGAAGTTTGTAGTCAAGATGGCAGTAGCAACGAGTTTTATGGTACCTTTGTATATGATGAAGAGACTGGCCTTCACAGTGGCACGGTTGTTTTCAATCAATGTCCCAACAGTGACCCGAGTGGTCGTGTGGACGATGGTTTCGACTACAATATCTCTGCTTCAAGCGACTGCCAGGAAATGACATTCCCCGTTGATGGATACAACACCACAGGTCCATGGGCTGCCCCTTTGAGAAATCGTCTGGGCGTCAGCTTGCACGGTGTGAATATCTATGGCCCATTTGAAGCTGGGTTCGTCGAAGGATTCATCTGCAATGGAACATGCGACGGTGGAGTTGACGTGCCTGCCTGTGACTTGACCCTTGAATTCCAATGTGGCATTGAGAATGTCAATAAGGAATATCTGCTGGATCCGTGCGGTGGACATGCCCTGCCATACCATTATCATGCCGATCTCAGCTGTGAGTACGATCAGAACGCATTGGGGCATTCCGCTTTGATTGGTGTTGCTTTGGATGGCCGTGGTATTTATGGGCTAAATGAAAACAATGTAGATGGTGAGGCTGTGCAACCCACTGACCTCGACTTCTGCGGTGGTCACTATGGAGCAGTGGAGGAGGGTGGCCCTGAGGTATACCATTACCATACACAGACCACTGCGCCGTATACAGTGGGCTGTTTCGGCCCAGTCGCGGATGTAGAAGAGTGCAAGGCATTGTACCCAGATAATTGTGGCGTCGACTATTTGATTCTTGAGACAGAGGCTGGCAGTACATGTTATGACACCGATTGCCCGTGTTTCTTCGCTGATGGCACCAACTCTGATTACACGGTGGAAAACTGCCCCGTCTAATCTGTCAATTATAAGCAGATACCAGGTGTATTGTCACAATACTTACTACGTGAAGAATAACTTTCGACTTTAATATGTTTTCACAAAAAAAAAACTAAAATAATCTGAATCTGATCGACGTTTTTCCTATATTTTATGATGATTGATACTGGTACAGGGATAGCATTGTCTTGAAACTCTTTGCCTTGATAATAGGGTATAATATGAACATTTCTCATCAATGCTATCTATTTCCCCCCCAATGGCACCAATACTGAATACACACACCCCACCTGCACAATCTAGCTTGTTAGCTAGAAATATGAACCAGATGATGTAATATCATCACTCAGCTAGAAATACGAACCAGATGAAATGATCAATCACCCACTTCGTTGAGTTAGATAATTTGGATTTCGACCGTTCGACACATACAGAAAAGAATAAATACCAAAATTATAATTGATTTTGGATACCGTGCAGTATTATTCTTTTAAATAGATTTAAAATAAAATTTAGCTGTGGTAATATTATATATACTTGGGAGGGCATTTATGAAATCGGTATCATCACATTAGTCTCGTTGTGAACATCGTCTCTAGACACGTGAATGGATAGAGAAGCTAAAGGGTTCAATCAAAGAGGATACAAAAGGTAGGCTTTGTAGTTATCAACAGCGAGGCTGCGGGAAGTTCTTTCAAAAAACAGCCGCTTCTAAGATTACTATTCCTACGGTGACACACACGTGCGGAAATCCATGGTAATATACAGAGTTTAAATACACTCAATTTTTTTTATTGTGGTGCTAAATTGTGATATACCAAACACAAAGCAATACTGCGGACATCCAAATGGTCCCTGCTGATTATTATCGTTGTCGAAACGGGGCCTGTTTCCCTGTTCCACATTACGAAGTATCGCGGATGTGTCACTTGCCAGGAAGTGGACAGAGACTGTCACAGGTAACACACCCATGTTGTAAACCGTAAGCTAACGCTGTTTTCCAATTAACTAACTAACTCGGGCTGGGTCGGTGATTGTCGCCTGTGTGTTGTTAGGCGTGGGTCAATACGCAGAGTGTATCATGTACTACAGTCTACATACACGATCTTGCGGGCAGTTGCATTATATTTGAGATGGTACATTAAAGGACTCGTCATAGTCCTAGATAAACGAGCGCAAATGCCCGTGCATTCGACCAACAAAAAATAATAAACAAATAAACACCTTGGTATGCCTGTGGGGTGACAGATACAATCTTACCGCTTCTCCAGAGTATACATACGAGAATGTGACCATACAGTAGAGGTTGCATATGTTTCAATTGGACGAGCACGTACACAAACAGCCACAAATACCTTAGACCAACAAAGGACAAAGCAGGGAAACGAGACCAACGAAGAACTGAACAGATCAGCGAATACCTTCATCTCAGCTTCCCAAAAATGAACTAGAGCTACCGGGTTGTGTCTATTATCGCCCGACAGCACACAACCCGCCTACACGGCACCACCATTATCGGTTACCGTGGAATCGCCCTCTGTAGTAACAGTGGGTGACTGCTGTGCACCGTCTGTATTACTCCTACTCGTAGGTTCAGCAATGTCCTTATCTGAGTTTGTTTGTGCATCTTGTTGCTCGTTGTCTGGGGTGAGAAAGTCTTTTGTGTGAGTGTGTGTTCTGTATCATTAGGCCGTAGGAGTGAACTGTAGTGAGCGCAGGCCTGAGGGCTGAGGCAGTAGGGCGTAGGGTTGGCTGGTCATACGGCGTAGGGTTGGCTGGTCGTAGCGCGTAGGCTGTATTCACTTACTACTATTGTAAAAGTGACCCTTTGAAAATGCTGTTCTGTCGCTTAAAATATTCACATCATTGTTCTTCTTGAATGATCCCATTTTTTATATTAAAAAAACCCTAATATTGCCTTTTGGAGCTTATATTCCGGATTCGTTTCACATCTGACAACTGCTCAAACTGCATTCATTTATTGCATGAAAACTAAATAGTGCTGACTGCGAGGCTGCTGAGTGCTGATTGGCGACTGCTGGTTGCTGACTACTAGAGTAGAGTGCAGTCACTTCACTGCGACAGTGCGCACTGCACACTCTCGCAGTATAAAACTGTGAAAGTTGTGTTCAGTGTTCAGCGTTCAGTGTTCAATTGTTCAGTGCGTTCACTGTCACATGAATATCAAAGGTGCCGTAAATACTAAAAATACATATGTATCCCGTAGACTGTAGACTGTAGACTGTAGAGTCAGAGTGTAGAAGCGTACATGGAGTGTGTTTACATTTTACTCTAGCATGTATTTAGGAATTTTCGGATTCTCAATTCTGAATTCTGGGCTCTGTTTTTAAGTATCTGAGAGTTTACTACATATATATTCCCCAATCACCTGTAATTGTTTAAAAAAACCCAATTAGGCAGTTGCCTGTCATTGGTCCTCTGAACAAAAATATTTCTTTTTCCATTTTTTAGTTTTGATTTTTATAAAAACAAAAGTAAAAAAAGCTTAAAGGGCTGAATCAGTCTGAGGGCTAAATACAGGGGTCTGTGCCTCCTGCTGGGGGCCTGGGGCCCTGAGGCCCTGAGGCCCCGGGGTGGCCTTCTAGTTTTAAGTTTTTATTTCTTCTTTCAATCTTTCTGCTTCTCTCTGTCGAGTGTCGAGGCTAGCCGCCAGACTTCCAGAAGTTCCAGTCGCCACTCCTCTATTTACCAGCCACACGCTAGAGATCCGGACCTTATGATTTTTAAAACTTGTTTTTTATAATAATAATTTCTAAAAATCGAATGTTGCTTTTTATTGTATTAAACACATATCTTTTCTATGTTTTCATTTTTTTTTTATAAAACAAAACCGTCCATGTAAATTAATATATTGTCTCCTACATAAATTAAAATACAGTAATACACAATAAATCTAAAAATAGTTTTAGTACACAAGAAGTCTACTAACTCTGTTAAGTAGGATGTGGCGATGCGCCCAAAAGAGGGTTATGCAATATGCATAGCCTTCTCAATTACTCAGGTCATGTAATGTAATATATTTTTTTAAATATGTCACTTTTATTATATATATAAAAACAGATTGTTTTCTAAACATTTAGTAAAAATATATTCATAAATAATTGGTAAAGATTGAGAACAAACATTGTACTATTTTTTTAAATAAATAAATCATCCAGAATCCAGCAGAAGTCCAGATTGTTTGGGTTATTTTTTAAAAACAAACACCGAATGGCTGACGCACGCTGACATCTATTTTTAAAAACAAAACGCCTTCTTCTGTATGTAATCACTATTTAGTCGTTCCGACAATATACAAATTGAACCAATATTGTTGGTTGTTTGTTAAACAAACAAAAACAAAAACAAACATAAAAATAAAAAACAAAAAGTTTTATGAATGATTTCGTATTTATTAAAAAAAAAAAAACCTATTTTGCTTTGCATATTTGTCCAAAGTCCAAACTCTAACGTCTAAACAGATTCTCGGCTATGAACTTATAAACGTATAGGTTGTGTGATACCTGTTTCTCTGCCAGGCGTCGGCGATTATAACCCTGGATGCATACGTTGATGAGCAATCAAGATGCCTCAAGCTGCAGTAGTATACATAGAACTGCTGTTTTTGCACATAGGTTCAGATTTCGAACATCCTTTGAAGTAACATCAATACATACTACAAAAACTTCAAAACGATATTCTTTGCAACGATAGTTACGGTTTCCTTGCTCAGCGCACTGGCTACCGCTCAGCCACCGCAGGTTGGCGGTGGCGACGGTGGGCCACCTCCGGGTGAGGGTGGGATAGGTGGAATAGGTGGGGGTGATTCTACATCCGTGAGCTCGACACAGTGTGTAACTCCGGATGGTGAAACTTGCAGTCAAGATGGCAGTAGTAACGAGTATTATGGTACTTTGATATATAATGTAGCCACTGGCGTGCACAATGGAACGGTCGTTTTCAATCAGTGCCCGAACAATGACCCGAGTGGTCGTGTGGACAATGGTTTCGACTACAATATCTCTGCTACAAGCGACTGTCAGGAAATGACATTCCCCGTTGATGGATACAACACCACAGGTCCATCGGCTGCCCCCTTGAGAAATCGTCTTGGCATCAGTTTGTACGGTGTGAATATTTATGGCCCATTTGAGGCTGGTTTTGTCGAAGGGCTCGTCTGTAATGGAACATGCGACGGTGGAGTTGACGTGCCTGCCTGTGACTTGACCCTTGAATTCCAGTGTGGTATTGAGAATGTAGATCAGGAATTTTTACTAGATCCGTGCGGTGGACATGCCCTGCCATACCATTATCATGCCGATCTCAGCTGTGAGTATGATCAGAACGCATTAGGACATTCCGCTTTGATTGTTATTGCTTTGGATGGCCGTGGTATTTATGGGCTAAATGAAGAAAATGTAGATGGTGAGGCTGTGCAACCCACTGACCTCGACTTCTGCGGTGGCCACTATGGAGCAGTGGAGGAGGGTGGCCCTGAGGTATACCATTACCACACACAGACCTCAGTGCCATATACATTGGGTTGTTTCGGCCCAGTCACAGAATTAGAAGAGTGTAAGGCATTGTACCCAGATAATTGTGGCGTCGACTACGTGATCCTTGAGACTGAGAGTGGCTCGTCATGTTATGACACAGATTGCCCATGTTTCTTAGCTGATGGCACCAATACAAATTACACTGTTGCTACCTGCCCACTCTAACTTGTCAGCTAGAAATACGAACCAGAGGAAAATACGAATCCTATATCGTGATACAATCGCTCGCTCTAATTTCGAATATTCGACATGTATAAAAAATAAAATATAAATTTGAAATTTATGTTTTTTTATATTTAGTGGATTGTGAATACTGGTTTCATCCCTTTGAATTAGTGTGCAAAGTGAATTTTGCTGTCAAAAAAACAGCAGAATTCAAAAATGATGGCTATTCCTGCGAGCTACATATTCTGTTGCGACCACGTGCAAAAACTCATTGTAGTATGCAGTCAGATTAACTCGCAGATACACTAATTTGTTTATTGTGGTGCAATATTGTGATGAAATCAAGTTTCGAGTATCAAAACTTCGAAAACATTCTCGAGTCTCGACTGCTTGGATACTCAAGCGTGTGAGCCCATCCAGTGAAGCACCTCCGTCAATAATCTGCGGCCCACAAACAAGAAAAAATTTATGATTGTTGATATTTCACAGTATATAGGGACGTATGCAGCTCAAGGCACATAGTCCCACCTAGCACCTTTCCAAACCTCCAGAACCACCCAACCCACATCAGACATTACTAGACTGAAGCAGCTCTACTGGAGCTGGCAAGGTCTCCTCTGACCACACCTCAATTACTCGGACGTAGTAAATTCTTCGAGAAAAAAAAGCACTGGTCATTGTTCGTCAGCCCATCAAAGATCTTGTACACACCATACCAATGGTATGTACCAGATCAAGTTGAGTATTGTAAATTATATCACATTGTTGCATCATGACGGTTGCCCTATTAACACTGCAGCTGTAAATTGGGCACACTGCGTTTCCTCGCAAGCAGTAGATTGTCCACAAACTCCGAGGGAGTCTTCTTCTGGCTATTGACTATGTCCATGTGCACATCCATGGCCTGGTGTAGCACCTGCTGAGCGTTCTGGGCGTGAAGCTTAAATACAATCTCAAACTCTGTAAGGTCCTTTCGGAAGATGTTGCAGTGTTGGAGATCCAGCATTGTCGCCTGTATTGCGATGTATTGATTCGATGGGTGTGAGACAATTACCAGCTCCTGAAACCCGAATAGTGGTGTGTACATGATACAACTATTTTAAACCCTAAACCCTAAGTTTATATTTGATTTACAAAATCCTTCAACGTACAGGCACCTCAATTCATATCTACTGATATTATCTCGTGCACATGAAGAAAAAATACAAACCGAATCCGCGCTGAAACCTCAAACGTTGAAACGCAAAGTAGCCAAAAATCATTCATGATCAATGAGAGGCGCTGTTGTCAGGTGCATCAGGTACACGGAGGGTGTCATATATATACACTACGTCCATCCATATATATAAATATAAATCATATATATATATATATATACATATATATACATACATACATTATATATATATATATGTATATATATGTATATATATATATAAGTATATATATATATATATATATATATATATATATATATATATATATATATATATATATGTATATATATATATAATATATATATATATATGTATATATATATATATATATATATATATATATATATATATATATATATATATATATATGTATATATACATATATATATACATATGGTACATATAGCATGCGTATTATATATATAATATATACAATATGCATATGCACATGCATATACATGCATATATATATGTACATACATGTACATATACGCACACATACATATATATATATATATATATATAATATACATATATATATATATATATATATATATATATATATATATATATATATATATATATATATATATATATATATATATATATATATATATATTAAAATCTGACAAGGGCTTAAAATACATCCCGCCATAATTCAATATGACGCAATGATATGTCTTCTCCAATCCCATCCACTATACCTTGGCCAAGAAGGCTTCCCGTTTGTCATTGTATTCCGCTTCCATTGCCTGGTATATTAAATAGACTTCACTGAACTGGTTGTTGCCCTGCTCTCCTGCACGCTGTCTGCGTTGCTGGGCCGCGTGTGCCTTTTCGCGCGCAGTAAGTACATCTGCCGCAGCCTAATAATGAATGTGCAAAGAGAACACACATACGTATGAATATCATTTATCACATGAAATGCATCTGTAGCGGCCTAATAACGAGTGTGTATAGAGAACTCACATACGTACCAATATTAATCATCATATTAAAAATATCTGCAGCGTAATGAGTGTGCATGGAGAAAACACATACATATGAATATTGACTATCAAATTAAATACATCTGTAGCGGCCTAATACAGAATATGTATAGAGAACACGCATACGTATAAATATTAAATATAATAGTGAATACGTATGTGTCGGCCTAATGATGAATGTGCATAGAAAACACACATACGCATGCGAGACTAGTGATTAGTGAGAATATCTGCAGCGGACTAACAACGAGTGCGCATGAAATACACGCGTACGTATGCGAGATGAAATAGCATAGTCTATAGATCCGCAAGGGCCTATGAACAAGAACGAAGTACAGCATAGACAAACACTTATGATGAGACTAACACAACCAAAAGAAAAGTACGACTTTCGTATCTTAAAACAAATGGAACATCTATGTGCTTATGTATCCTCGGACCAACACACACACACACACGCACGCACACACACACACACACACAGAGACTTCGTACATGCTGGGCTTTTATAACACCTACTACATGCTCATACTAGCAAACACACAGTCATGCGCACATACACACACACTCACCCACCTACACATACACGCAGAGCAATCGTACCTGCTGGGCGTCTGGCACTCCTCGGGTGATGAACGCGTCCCAAGTGCTCTCCATTCGAGAGAGCAACGGCGCCAAGTCCTGCTGCGACGTATGCACGTCCTTAAGGGATTCGCCCATATTGCGCAGAACCCTTCCTGTGCAAAGAAGGATGGGGCTACCACTAGGTAAACATGGTGATTGGTACTCGCATACAAACCCTGCTTACAAGCAGCAATGCGATCCTCGACTTATCACGTAGAAAGAACACACACGTCAGTACACATGCGTGCATTTCTAACACATACACTCATTTGTACCATATACTCTCTCACATACACTCCTATGCTTATCAACAACACATACACATATACACATGCGTGTATATGAAACACATACACAATTTTCATCATGTACACTCCAAAGCTTATCAACGACACGTTAACACATACACATGCGTGTATATTAGACACATACACTCATTTCTACCATATACTCCAAGGCATATCACCCATTGAGAGACTTACGTTTCATAGAGTCTCCATTGCTTTGTGTTGTTCTTGCTGTCGATGGACTGCACACAATACGTCAGCTGTAGTGTGACATACACTCGTTACAATCAAATAAACTACGCACATGTCTGTACACACCAACACACCAACATGGAACAACAGCCACACACACCACGATGTACATGTGTGTGTGTATATCTACCACATACACACATCAATGCACATATATGAAACACAACACCACACACCACGATGTACACATGTGTATATATATCTACTACATACACACATCAATGCACATACATGAATAACAACACCACACACCACGATGTACACATGTGTATATATATTTACTACATACACACATCAATGCACATACATGAATAACAACACCGCACACCACGATGTACACGTATCTACTCAACCACATACAGGCATCAACAGCTATCATAACACACATGCATGTCTGCTCACGCACACACCTGTGTCACCTCGTGTCTTCATGCCCTCGTCATTGAGGGCCTTGGCCAAGTGTTTGATCTGCAGAGTCATGGTTATGAATGCCTTACGGTACATGCTCAGAGCCTTGACCGATTCAGCAAACGTGTGGGAGAAACGCTCTAACGACTCCAAAGCATCGTCTAGTTCGCGATCGGCTGGGATAGAGATGGATAAAAGATAATAATAGTTGCTAAGGTGTAGAAAAGATAATGATAGTTGCTCAGGTGTAGATAAGATAGTGATAATTGTTGAGGTGTATATTATATAAGACAATGATAGTTGCTCAGGTGTAAATAAGATAATGATAGTTGCTAAGGTGTAGATAAGATAAAGATAGTTGCTAAGGTGTAGATAAGATAATGATAGTTTCTAGGGTGTAGATACGATAATGATAGTCGCTAACGTGTAGATAAGATAAAGATAGTTGTTAAGGTGTGGATAAGATAAAGATAGTTGTTAAGATGTCGATAAGATAATGATAGTTGTTAAGGTGTGGATAAGATAAAGATAGTTGTTAAGATATCGATAAGATAATGATAGTTGCTAAGATGTAGATAAGAAAATGATAGTTGAAGGTGTAGATAAGATAATGATACTTGCTAGGGTGTAAATACGATAATGATAGTTGTTAAGGTGTAGATACGATAATGATAGTCGCTAACGTGTAATTAAGGTAATGATAGTTGTTAAGGTGGGGATAAGATAATGATAGTTGCTAAGGTGTAGATAAGATGTTGATAGTTGTTAATATGTAGATAAGATAATGATAGTTGCTAAGGTGTAGATACGATAATGATAGTTGCTGAGGTGTATATAAAATAATGATAGTTGCAAAGGTGTAGATAAGATGTTGATAGTTGTCAATATGTAGATAAGATAATGATAGCCGCTAAGGTGCAGATACGATAATGATAGCTGCTGAGGTGTATACAAAAAATAATGATAGTTGCAAAAGTGCGCAGATAAGATGTTGATAGTTGTCAATATGTAGATAAGATAATGATAGTTGCTAAGGTGTAGATACGATAATGATAGTTGCTGAGGTGCATATAAAATAATGATAGTTGCAAAGGTGTAGATAAGATAATGATAGTTGTTAAGATGTAGATAAGATAATGATAGTTGCTAAGGTGTAGATACGATAATGATAGTTGCTAAGGTGTATATATAATAATGATAGTTAAGGTGTAGATAGGATAATGATAGTTGCTAAGGTGTAGATAAGATAATGATTGTTGTTAAGGTGTAGATAGGATAATGATAGTTGCTAAGGTGTATATATAATAATGATAGTTGTTAAGGTGTAGATAGGATAATGATAGTTACTAAGGTGTATATATAATAATGATAGTTGTTAAGGTGTAGATACGATAATAATAGTCGCTAACGTGTAATTAAGATAATGATAGTTGTTAAGGTGTAGATAGGATAATGATAGTTGCTAAGGTGTAGATAAGATAATGATAGTTGCAAGGTGTAGATAATATTACGATAGGTCCTCAATAATCTTGTTGTTGCTACTCCGCGCTATACATCCCAACAGAACCAGCGACAGGCGTTAAGTGCCGACGTACTTGTCAGGAGGAAGAAAGAAACAGAGGCTGTGACAGGTAGATGATCTGCTCAGTTACACTGATGAATATCCTGTAGTACATGCACAGAGCCTTCACACATACCACATCCATGTCATTAACCGCATGTCAGACTTATTTGCTAATTAACTGACCAACTTGGGCTGGCCCGGTAAAAGACGCCTGTGTGCTGTCACGCGTGGTTTAATATGCCGGCCGTATCACGTACTACAGTCTACATACACTATATTGCGAGCAGTGGTATATACGGGATAGTACATGTCTGTAACAGGTACAAGCCGACTCGCCTGAGATGTCAATTGCGCACATGCCCGTGTATTCGACCAACACAAAACGAATGAACAAATAAACACCACGATATGTCGGAAGGGTGTCAGATACACTTACGGCTACTCCCGGGTGTAAATACGAGAACGTGGCCATTCCGTGGAGATTGCATATGGTTCAAATGGATGAGCACGTACACACACAACCATAAATACACTAGATCGACACCAAGTGAATACCTTCATATGTTGGAACTGTGACGAAGATGTTTTTAAGGCTTCCCCATAATGAATTAGAGCTGCCGGACTGTGACTGTGATCTCCCGACAGCATCCTTAGGCGTAGCCTCATCCGTTTGACTCGCTTCGGCACCACTATTATCAGTTGCCGTAGTATTGTCCCCTGTAGCTACGATGGCTGACTGCTGTGTACCGTCTGTACAATTCCCACTCGTAGGTTCAGCAATGTTTTTATCTGAGCTTGTTTGTGCACCTTGCTGCTCGGTCTCTGCAGTAGGTAGGTCTTTTGTGTGTCTGTGTGTGGGTGTGTTCGTGTCATCCTCTCTATCTTCATCAATGTATGCACCAATCTGCTGCTCAGCCTGATGTAAACTCTGCTCATCAGATTGTGTCTCCGTTAGGTCTGCACTTAGGTGTTCGCCATCACTACTCAAATCAAAGGTCCCTGAACTCTTAACATCACCTTGGACTTCTTCAGGTTTAGTATCCGACGCATCGGTTATATCCGTGTGTGTGATAACATCTGATCCATTTTCTAGTGTAACTTCAGTATGTTCAGCTACACTATCCTCCGCACCCTCTTGACATACAACCGCTTCCGACGAGACTATAGCCGTGTTTGTTGTCGAGTTTGCTTCTTCTTCTTCGTCAGCTACCGAAGTGGTACTCGAATTGACCGATGACTTCGATTGCGTCCCACTAGCGGGAGGGGTGGGGTCAGTGGGCGGTGGTGTTTGCGGGGGGGATGTCTCAGCCATATTGCTTAATGTGTGTGAATAGTTAGTATTTGTGGACCAAGTCGACGATGAGGTGATTCTGCATACATATATATATAAGTGCCTCTTTGTGTACTCCTACGAGGGATAACAACCTAGAGCTAGTAGTAGTAAAAACAAGTATATCTATATCTATATGTATAGACATATACGAACATGTACATATATTGACATATACATAGATATATATTATGGCTTGTACACTATATAACATATAACAGGGTTACGGGGATCATTGCTGAGCTTGTATTTATTTACTTCCAACATAGCCTCTTTGACTTCAAAGCTGTCCTTCTATAGTTCGTTTCTTGAAATAACTGTTGCAATTTTAGGATGTGAATAGAACGTAATATATAAAAATCATTCGTTTTTGCGTTAAAATGTTAAACGTTTGTTGCATCATTAAAATGTTAAACGTTTGTTGCATCATTAAAATGTTAAACGTTTGTTGCATTATTAAAATGTTAAACGTTTGTTGCATTATTAAAATGTTAAACGTTTGTTGCATCATTAAAATGTTAAACGTTTGTTGCATTATTAAAATGTTAAACGTTTGTTGCATTATTAAAATGTTAAACGTTTGTTGCATTATTAAAATGTTAAACTTTTGTTGCATCATTAAAATGTTAAACGTTTGTTGCATCATTAAAATGTTAAACGTTTGTTGCATCATTAAAATGTTAAACGTTTGTTGCATCATTAAAATGTTAAACGTTTGTTGCATCATTGGGATTTCAACTGGGGGTGTACAACTGGGGGTGTAAATAGTATGTATAAACACAGATGGGACGCCGCGGAGACTGAAAGCGCATAGCTATAGCGGTAATTTACTTGTTTATATTCAGACATTCTGATTCTGGCCTATTGATCATTTTATACAGGGTCTCAACATCACTGACGATTTTTGAAGTCAGATAAAAAATCGGTGATAAAACACGGCTGAATATTTGTTCAAAATCACGTATCTATAAGAAATACTGGTAAAATATCTAGGCTTTTCTATAGAAAAAAACCCAAAGCAAAATTGTAAAAAAAAAAGTGGTCTTTCTTTCTGAAATGAAGAGAGACTCAAAGGGGGTCTAAAATTGGGTCAAATAGCGTCTCTGACGTTTTTTGGCGACAGACAAAAAATCGGTGATAAAGTTGACGAGGACTTAGAAAAGATTACGCTTTCTGTAGTAAAGTTGACAGGGACTGAAAAGCTTACAATTTCAGTAATAAAACACGTCTGGGACGCCGCGAGGACTTAAAGTGTATACTCTGAGGGGTAATTCATTTTGTTCATATTCACGTTTAAAAATATTCATAGCGTTCTAAATTGAAACAGAAGGCTATGAAATATTGGTACGGCCAACAAAGTATTGTAAAATAACCAGTTTGAAATTCGTCCCAAAAATCGGACGGACGCTGATATTTCGAAAAATTACAGTGAAGTCTTCAATTAAACCGAAAAATGCATTTATGAAAACGTCCATGAGTAAGAAAAATACATGTTGCCACACAAGTTTTGAGTATTCCGAATGTAGCCTAATGAAAATTAGTCTATTTTTGACCTAAATATTTCAATGAAACAATTTTTCATAAACGTAAAGAAATTTTCTAAGGCCCGGTCTCATCCCCGAAAAAAAAGGTGAAATTTCACTTTTTCAGGCCATATCAACGTCGCCTAGTATGTTCTTGTGCCGATACGATGGATTTCTGCCCTGCTTGGCCATGACTGTGCGTTGTGGAAGGTCTCACAAGCCTACGGAAACGCTCGAACATGTCTTTGGCCAACAATACGGGCAAAAAGGTCATATCAACGTCGCCTAGTATGTTCTCGTGCCGTTACGATGGATTTCTGCCCTGCTTGGCCATGACTGTGCGTTGTGGAAGGTCTCACAAGCGTACGGGAGCGCTCGAACATGTCTTTGGCCAACTATACGGACAAATAGGCCATATCAACGTCGCCTAATATGTTCTCGTGCCGTTACGATGGATTTCTGCCCTGCTTGGCCATGACTGTGCGTTCTAGAAGGTCTCACAAGCCTACGGAAACGCTCGAACATGTCTTTGGCCAACAATACGGGCAAATAGGGCCATATCAACGTCGCCTAATATGTTCTCGTGCCGTTACGATGGATTTCTGCCCTGCTTGGCCATGACTGTGCGTTCTAGAAGGTCTCACAAGCCTACGGAAACGCTCGAACATGTCTTTGGCCAACAATACGGGCAAATAGGCCATATCAACGTCGCCTAGTATGTTCTCGTGCCGTTACGATGGATTTCTGCCCTGCTTGGCCTGAAAATGAAATAGATTTCACCTTTTTTTTTCTCTCTTTTGTTTGAAAAAAAAAGGTGAAATTGTAAATTAAATTATTAGATATAAAATGAAATTTCATTTACTTCTCTTGATGGAAAAACAAGTTGGCAGACGATGAAATATGA
The DNA here is from genome assembly GCA_001586965.3 of Sphaeroforma sirkka. Taxonomy (NCBI): domain Eukaryota; class Ichthyosporea; order Ichthyophonida; genus Sphaeroforma; species Sphaeroforma sirkka. Next base: position 36,650 of record LUCW03001913.1, on the reverse strand, counting down.
AATGAAATATGAAATCAGAAATGAAATAAAAGGCTAAACACAAAAAGTGGATTTAGAACACTTTGGAAATATTGGAAAAAGAGCTTGTACTAAATTATTTAAAATACAAATAAAAACCAATGTATTATCTCAATTGATCTTTGTAAACTTCGATGGAAATTACTAGGTTTCAAACTATATTAAACTAAAATACAATTTAGTCAGTTAGGATTTAGCAGTGGTAGCTTGTGTAAGAATGATCGGGACTGCCTCTTGTTAAGAGCCTAAATATCCTCGATCACACAGGGCGTACCTCTAGCTGTTCTTTTATTGAATAATTTTCACTAGGAGTACTAAGTGTTCATGACCACTTGCCTAATTTGTAAATAGACATAATAACGTAAGTCACGTTAATACATTAGCTGATATAAATAAAGTTCCATCTGAAGAAAAGTTAAAAAAAAGAAAAAACTTATTGGATTTTGGAGATTGGCGGGAGGACCAAAATCTATAAGTAGTAGTTCGGAGATTATAAAATTTAGTTTATAATATCCTACATCTACTAATGTCTCAAATAGGTCCAAGTAGATGAGTCATACCAAATACTCAGGCTATTGGAGCCATCAAAGTGAATTTAGAACACTTTGGAAATATTGGAAAAAAGAGCTTGTACTAAATTATTTAAAATACAAATAAAAAACCAATGTATTATCTCAATTGATCTTGATATTTTAGACTGACCGGAGGCCGTATTTCTACATCTTGATATTTTAGACTGACCGGAGGCCGTATTTCTACATCTTGATATTTTAGACTGACCGGAGGCCGTATTTCTACAGAATGAATGTTCTGAACATCACCAGTCGATTGCGGGAGTGTCGCCAGCTGAAGCCATGATACCCAGTGACAATGCCGCAACCAGAGATTCCATTTGTCTGGCGAGGTTGATTCCTGGTACTCCGTGAGAGAGTGGGAACCCCAGATATTTGGAGTGTTTCGGTTCGGCATGTGTGGGCGCCATCTTCAGGGGGAGGTAACGTGTGTTCCAAGGTGCGTCTGCAAGCGTCGGCGTGATAAGCTCACCATTTATACGGAGGGTTGGCGCCGCGTGTCGCAGGAGTTTTAGGGTTTTCTAAAACCTTCGAGGTTTAATGACACCCTGTTCGAGGCCAGATTTGCGTCCCCACGTATCAATGTCATCTAAGAAGGGCTGGAGCAAAATCGATCGAGGGGCTTGAATCCGTGTGTCGTCAAGAAATAAATAAGAGCAGAGAAGCTTGCGACAAAATTGTACTAGCATGACAGCTAAGGAATCCATGTAGATAATAAGGAGCTAGGGGCCGACGATTGAGCCTTGTATGATGCCATTCGTTCTATGGAATATAGACGAGAGCGTGCCGCGGTATATCACTCGGGTAGGGACCCTCCCAAACAGCGCGCGGAGGTAGTTGATCCAGTTTTCGGGCATTCCAGCGTGGCGCAGAAGTACCCATAGGCGTGGGAGAGCGACCTTGTCGTATGCCTTGATTATGTCCAGACAGATGTCGTTCCACTCCTCTTCTGACTGTGTCTCGGATTCCATGGCGGCAAGTGCTTGGGTATGACAGGAGTACTGTGATTTGAAGCCAGCTTGGGTAGCATGGGTAGCAGAGCCGGGGTGGCTCGTAATCAGATTAAGAAAGCACTTTTCAAAGATGCGTCTGACTATTTGCGTAAGCGTGATGGGGCGGAAGTCGGCGGGGTAGGTGATATCTGCATCGGCTTTCTTTGGGTCCGCTGTCAAGAGGCTGTAGTTCAGGGCTGCAAGGAAGGTACCCGCCCTCAGTAGCTCAGTGAATGCTTCGGCAAGGAGTCTAATCAGTGGGCTATTGGCGTCGGGGCGTCCTAATGTCCGGCGTTCGGTAGAGCGCTCCACTACAGCCTTCAAGAGAAGAATGTGGATTCCGTCGGGGCCAGGTTCCTTATTGGATTGCATCGTCGGGGCGTATGATGGAAGTGACATCAGGAGAGGGTTCGGTATCCGGTGGAAACACGTACGGGTTTGTAGAGTTGAATAGGGCCTCAAAGTAGCCAGCGAGGGTAGCGTCTGTATCATCGGTACCCGGTATGCAGGGTTGGCGCGGAGACCGTCGTTGGTACGCAATATCTTTGAACATTTGAGCATTGCTTTGGGCGGTTAGACGTGGGCGGAATGAGTGGTTTGGCAGCCGCTGAACCCAGGGTCTGTTTAAGTCATAATAGAACCCTCCAAAGATTTGTGGGTTAGTGGCATAGCACCAGATGCGGTCGAGAATTCGTAGCAGCCCTTCCGCTGGTCCATGTAAAGTGAGATACGACCGTAGCAGGTTCTGATACGCCCGGATTTCGGCTTGGAATAGTCGCGCGCGAGATTTCTTGCGTAGGTGATAGAGTCGATGGCGATATCGGCTATATCCATGAGAGGGAAGACGTTGGTCCGGAGGCGGCGGCATTACTGGCACTTGTTGGTGCTGTAGAAATACGGCCTCCGGTCAGTCTAAAATATCAAGATCAATTGAGATAATACATTGGTTTTTATTTGTATTTTAAATAATTTAGTACAAGCTCTTTTTCCAATATTTCCAAAGTGTTCTAAATCCACTTTGATGGCTCCAATAGCCTGAGTATTTGGTATGACTCATCTACTTGGACCTATTTGAGACATTAGTAGATGTAGGATATTATAAACTAAATTTTATAATCTCCGAACTACTACTTATAGATTTTGGTCCTCCCGCCAATCTCCAAAATCCAATAAGTCTTTTTTCTTTTTTTTAACTTTTCTTCAGATGGAACTTTATTTATATCAGCTAATGTATTAACGTGACTTACGTTATTATGTCTATCTACAAATTAGGCATGTGGTCATGAACACTTAGTACTTCTAGTGAAAATTATTCAATAAAGAACAGCTAGATGTACACCCTGTGTGATCGAGGATATTTAGGCTCTTAACAAGAGGCAGTCCCGATGATTCTTACACAAGCTACCACTGCTAAATCTTAACTGACTAAATTGTATTTTAGTTTAATATAGTTTGAAACCTAGTAATTTCCATCGAAGTTTACATATTTTTCAGTTATTTAGTAGTTACAGTAGTGTACTGCTTCTAGACTGTCTAACATCGATTTACTATCCAGCAAATACTATGGCTAAGGGTACTTCTAAAGGCAAGGGAGCCGCTAGCTCTAAGCCTGCTAAGCCTGCCGAGGTTCCTGAGGTCCCTGTGGAAACACCTAGCCTGTCTGGAGTTGAGCCTGCCGAGGAAACTGTTGGGGAAGCAAATTAGAGGATTATTCTGAGGATGACTCGTCGGATCCTAAAGCCTTGGAAGAAGAGGTATCTAGTTAAGTGTATAGTATCTTTAGCAAAAGAACACTTGTCTTCGTTAATCTTGAGTTTAGCATGATTAAGTCGCTTTAAGACTTCTTTAACGAGTTTAGCATGTTCATGTGCTGTCTTTGTAAAGATAACTATATCATCTAAATAGACTGATACGTTATACGACAGGTCCGCAAATAGTTCCATCATAACTTGTTGGAAGAAAGAAGGTAACATGTGTAAGCCTTCAGGTGCACCTTTAAACTGGTACTTCTTACCTTGCCAAGTAAAGGAACAGTATTTCCTATGAGGCTCATATATCTGTAGTTGATGGAATGCAGCTTTTAAGTCTATCTTGGAAAAGATAGTCGCACCCTCCATTTTGCGTAGTATCTCGCTTATCTTAGGTAAGGGAAAACTATGTTGCGGAATTAGTTTGTTGATTGGCGACAGGTCTAGTACTACTCTTGTTTTACTAAACGTTCCATCAGATTTATATTGATCGACCGCTAAGAGAGCTAAGTTAACTGGGGTTGCATCATAATTGATTTCAATTAGACCCTGTTTTAACCAATCTTCGATTTGGGTTTTGACAACGTCTTTGTGTCTCCAACTCACGTAGTTATGTGAAGGACACTTTAACTTAGAGAAGTCGACGTTTGTTAAGTCAAGTCTAACGTACCCATTAGAGAACTTAAACATACACCAGTCAGTTATTGCAATCTTCCTGTTTTGTATAATTAAGTCCATAATTATATCGGTGAAGTGCGGAATCATATCCTTTGCTTCACCTTCCGGAGGTTTAGGTATCTTTAACATATTATCATCTGACTGATCTTTATTCGGGTCTAGCCCATTAGGCAGACCAGTGAGTGTTATACCTAAACTGAGAAGATCAGTCATACCTATAATTAAATCGTATTTCTGAGACATGTCAGTAACGATTAGGTGAGTCTTCACTTCTCTTCTATCTGACAGCATTATGTGTGCATAGTCAATGGCTTGTTCGCAAGTAGTAACTTTGCCATTTCCCAAGATTAAATCAGTTGTTTCGTTATGGACAGCCATATCTGTAGCGTAGGCTACTCGGCGTGAGATAGCAGAGACTTCAGCCCCTGGATCAAATAGTGCCATAACTTTTTTCTCCATTTACGAAAACTGTTTGAAAGATACGTTCATCTCCTTTGGTATAGATTTTATTGAACATTTTCTCATAATCTTGCTCTAGTGCGCACATATGGTACTGTCAGTGCTTAACTTGGACGTCCGGTAAGTCCTTGCAATCCTCTTTGTGCCAACCGTTAGTACCCTTGCAAGTAGCACACTCTTTCATATAGTGTCCAAAATCTGGCTTGCCTGGTGCACACTTAACAGGGTCGTGTCTACCATTCCACTTGCCATTACGTTTTGTGAGGTTGTAACCACACTTCTTGCAAGGCGCTCTCACCTTCTTTTCACCTTTCGGTTCGGTAGAAGTAGAGCCAGTACCCCCTCCAGTAGTAGTGCGAGGTTTCTTAGTACTGCGCGCAGTATTAGTCTCTACTGCGTTTCGCTTAGTGGGCTGGGTGTAGCTCGTGGTACTAAGTACTCTAGTAGCGGAATTGGTATGCTTGTGTATTATCTTCTCAAAGACAGACCAAGGCATAGATCGCAAATCACCATAGGCGATGATGTCATCATTGACTTTCTTAAAGAGGTTAGCTCCCAGAGTCTCCATCATCTGACAAATTAATAAATATTCGCCAGTATAGGTACGACCACCCATCCGAGTATTCATATGTGTCATATGAGCTAGAGCACCTCGAATAGTGGTATCGTTCGCAGAGAACTTGCGAGACTCTAGAAGTTCACGGTCACGTGCATCTTCAAAAAAGGTGTTAAGTATATTATCACGCAACTGGTGCCAGGGTAGGGCTTTCCAGTTGGGCTCATGAGCCTTCAAGATAGTTCGCCATTCACCTGGCTCACAGAAATGAATAAAGGCATTCATCATCTGCTTATCCTTAAGGCTGGCAGACTCCTTAAGTTGGTCGAAGGCCTTCAGTGTCTCCACTGTACTCTCATTAGTAGAGGAATCGACTACAGCCTGCGCGTTACCTAGCTGCTTTATAAAGCTTGGTTCTAAGCGTTCACGAGGCTCATGCTCAGTGCTACGGGCTGCTAGTGCCAAGATGGTGTCTATTTCCTTTCTCTTGTTATCGATTAGATAGCGAATGTTATCCGCTTTCCTATCGTCAAGGTCAGAGTCATTCAATATACGGTCCTCAAGGACTTGCATACCAGAGCGTAATAGCCTGAGACGAGTATGTCTGGTTCTCACTTCCTCATCCTCAGGATTAGAGCGGGAACTCTCTAACGAGGTACTGGTGTAGCGATTGCCAAAATCGTGATTACCAGGGTTAGTTGGCAAATGAGGGTCGATATTACGAGGATGGTAAGCCTCATCGAGTTCCATACGATCATATCCTCTGACAGGGTTAGGTTTGTCAAGAGGATGGTCAATGGTAGCATCAGAGCTATAGAGATTAAATTTTGAAATGTTTTCTCTCTCGCCAGTGGTAACTGGCTTAGTGGTAAACATACTGGCTGGTAAACCAGTAGGTCTCGGGTTCGAAACTCGGCCCGAATTTTTTTCTTCTTCGGTATAGGAAGAATATCAGCCAAGTGGGACACGATAGAGGGGTCCACAACTGCTGCTGCCGCTAGCTCCTTCAAGAGCGCTTCAGTGCGGTTCAATTGGCGTCGAGATTGAGAGGATCCAACCACTCGTTGTCGAGTTATGGCGTCCTCAGCTTCGGCCCCAAGATTTGAGCTGAATGGAATGGCTTCTCCATCGATGGCGAAACCAAAATTTTCGGACAGGTCCAATACTTCCTTTTCATTCCGGATTTGTGCTGGAGTTTCCTTTAGATGTGGAGTTATAATGTCCCCGACATTCGTATCCACGAATTTTCCAGCCTTTCGACGTTTATTCCCAATATTTGACGGCACGTGGTCAGGGGCAAGCTGGGGTCCTGAGCTTCACTCCTAGGTGATACACGGACGCTGGCGAGCCTTTCCGCGGTAGTAGATACCTCTTCTTCCAAGGCTTTAGGATCCGACGAGTCATCCTCAGAATAATCCTCTGTACCAACCTCAGAATTTGCTTCCCCAACAGTTTCCTCGGCAGGCTCAACTCCAGACAGGCTAGGTGTTTCCACAGGGACCTCAGGAACCTCGGCAGGCTTAGCAGGCTTAGAGCTAGCGGCTCCCTTGCCTTTAGAAGTACCCTTAGCCATAGTATTTGCTGGATAGTAAATCGATGTCAGACAGTCTAGAAGCAGTACACTACTGTAACTACTAAATAACTGAAAAATATGTAAACTTCGATGGAAATTACTAGGTTTCAAACTATATTAAACTAAAATACAATTTAGTCAGTTAAGATTTAGCAGTGGTAGCTTGTGTAAGAATCATCGGGACTGCCTCTTGTTAAGAGCCTAAATATCCTCGATCACACAGGGTGTACATCTAGCTGTTCTTTATTGAATAATTTTCACTAGAAGTACTAAATGTTCATGACCACTTGCCTAATTTGTAAATAGACATAATAACGTAAGTCACGTTAATACATTAGCTGATATAAATAAAGTTCCATCTGAAGAAAAGTTAAAAAAAAAAAAAAAAAGACTTATTGGATTTTGGAGATTGGCGGGAGGACCAAAATCTATAAGTAGTAGTTCGGAGATTATAAAATTTAGTTTATAATATCCTACATCTACTAATGTCTCAAATAGGTCCAAGTAGATGAGTCATACCAAATACTCAGGCTATTGGAGCCATCAAAGTGAATTTAGAACACTTTGGAAATATTGGAAAAAAAGAGCTTGTACTAAATTATTTAAAATACAAATAAAAAAAACCAATGTATTATCTCAATTGATCTTGATATTTTAGACTGACCGGAGGCCGTATTTCTACATGTGTGGCTTCGGGCTATAACTTGCTTTATGCAATACCGAACAAACGTCCACAAACAGTGGCAGAATTATGCTATCACGTCTTTAATGACTTCGGTTTCCCCCGAGTACTATGTTCTGATAACGGTAGTGAGTTTTGTACCGACGTAATGGAGGCACTTATACTCGTATCAGGCATGACCCATAGGCGTGGTGTTCCTTACAAACCTCAAACGCAGGGTGCAAATGAGACACGTCATAGAGAACTTAAGAAACTCTTGCGTACCGCACTAGACGACGTTGAGGATATGTGGCCTTATCATTTGAAATGGGTTCAGACTCAAATGAATAACTGCATGAATCCTCAAACTGGAACACTCCGTTTCACTATTTCTTTGGCCGCTATAGTGAATTACAAGCAACGTTTGATAAAACTGCGCCCGAGAAACACGTTACCCCGTGGCTACAAAAGATTGAGCATATGCAGAACGTTGTATACCCCTGTTTACTCGAGCACAAGAATCGCGTCCTACTTAAAAGCGTATGACCGATGGAATAACACTAAGAACATTGTTCAGTTCAAAGTCGGCGATTACGTTAACATTATAAATCGAAACGCCAACGTTACCGAACTCTCTTCTAAGACGATAGGACCTTTTGTTTTTTTCCTACCATGATGAGAAGAGTGATACTTACGAAGTGAATAACATTGATGGTACTAGCGCAACCAATCTAGGCACTCACCGTATCCCTACCTCCGAACTCTCATTCGCTCGCTCATTTGATTCTGATGTACCAGTTATGGAGTCACAAGTCAAAGATATAATTGACAAAACATCCGAAGACGGTTACACTTACTACAAGACCCGTTTCATGGATGGGACAGTAGCTTGGCTAACCTCCGATGCATTTCGTGAATCTCGCGACTTTCTTCGTATCTTTAATAAGAAATGGAATAAGCGTTTACATAAGAACACACGAGATAAACGAAAAGGGTTTCCTCAGGTGACTACAAACCCTGACGGATCTGAAATTCCCTATTTGCCACCTACTTCCTACGTGACTAAACTTTCTGATCTGCTTACCAACAGTGCAGAAAATTGTTCAAACTTACCTACTAATGAAGAACAGCCTTTGGCTATTACCTTACCAAATAATAAGCGTAAGGCGCCTACATCGGAAATGGTTACTGGACCAAATACTAAACGACATAGAGTACAACATGAGTCTTGAACTCGTACATATAGGCACATACTTACTCGATAAGTCATGACCGAAACCGTTTTTTACTTTGGTTTTCGCTTTACCAACTAGATCGTATCTTAACGTACGTTCGTAGTTCTAAAGCTACTGGGGGCTATGTAGAAATACGGCCTCCGGTCAGTCTAAAATATCAAGATCAATTGAGATAATACATTCGTTTTTTATTTGTATTTTAAATAATTTAATACAAGCTCTTTTTTCCAATATTTCCAAAGTGTCCTAAATTCACTTTGATGGCTCCAATAGCCTGAGTATTTGGTATGACTCATCTACTTGGACCTATTTGAGACATTAGTAGATGTAGGATATTATAAACTAAATTTTATAATCTCCGAACTACTACTTATAGATTTTGGTCCTCCCGCCAATCTCCAAAATCCAATAAGTCTTTTCTTTTTTTAACTTTTCTTCAGATGGAACTTTATTTATATCAGCTAATGTATTAACGTGACTTACGTTATTATGTCTATTTACAAATTAGGCAAGTGGTCATGAATACTTAGTACTTCTAGTGAAAATTATTTAATAAAGAACAGCTAGAGGTACGCCCTGTGTGATCGAGGATATTTAGGCTCTTAACAAGAGGCAGTCCCGATCATTCTTACACAAGCTACCACTGCTAAATCCTAACTGACTAAATTGTATTTTAGTTTAATATAGTTTGAAACCTAGTAATTTCCATCGAAGTTTACATTTCCGAGGCAATTGATTCGTGGGAAATATCTGGAGATCGAGTCCAAAGGTGTGGTCACCACAGATACCGTAGTCCGTCAGCTTATAAGTTTGGAGGGAGGCGGGGGTGGTAGGTCGATGATACGCATGTTCTGTACCAGTTGAGCCGCCAGCTTAGAGGTAGTCCAAGTGCCACGTATTACACGGAGTAGTCTCAACCATTTTTATACGTAGTCCGTGATTTGTAGATGCGTGGCCATACTTCCGGGCTTTGAAGTTGAAATATCCCCACACGATATCTGGTTGGAAACCGCCGATCTCGGGGGGATTCATGTATCGCCTGACGTCTTCTTCAGTAAGTGATTTGAGTGGGAAGTAGAACACGGCCATATGAACGCCAAAGCACACAAAGAACACCGCGTACGGTGAAGAGTGTACAAGTTGAAAATTCGATGGGTGGTGCTTGGAAAAGATACCAATACCACAGTGTGAAGGGTGTAAGATATTATGCCGTGTAGTGTGATGTAGTATATGATAGCGTGTGTTCGAGCGTATATGCTTGAGAAATGTGGTGTTATGCCAGGTTTCAACCACACACATAACATCAACCTGACTTAAAATCGATATAACGTTCAAACACCTATCTGTATGTGCTGCGTTGTCCATGTTAAGTCCTTGTGGGTTGAAGTGCGTCATCCTCATTGGTCCTAACATTGTTCATCATCGGTCAATACTACTGGGCTCTCTTCTTAACGATGTCAGCCATTTCTATATCATTGCCTGACGTCGAAGAGTCTGTCGTAGAAAGCTGAGGCTGCGTATTGCTATCCATCGTGTCGGATGATTGTGTCGGGAAGATCGTTGGTGTATGAAGTCGTCTGGATTTCGCACCCACTGATTCTTTAGCGTTTGCCGGGATTCGCGGGTTTGGTGAGAAGAGGTTTGCATTATGCTTTTCTTGGTAAGCCTTCTGGAGACGATCCGCGGTAGAGTGGAGGATGTCTGTGTTAGTGGAGTTGACAAGTGGGCTCAGTAGTTCATCCATGCTGCGGGCAAGAATTTTTGGCGCACGTTCATGTGTGCAGCGGGCCTCCCGCTTGGTGCGGAGATAATGGATTAAAGCTGCTTTCGTAGCGTCGGGATGTTGTTGGGAGCGGGAGTCGATGTTTTCATCAAGCTGCCATTTCCATGTAAGTGCTGCATGTCGTTTTACCTGGGCGACAGCGTCGCTAGGAACACAAAGGCGGATGAAACTAGTGGAGCTTCCGCGGCGATTTGGTTGAGATACCGATTTAGACGGAAGATACCAGAGAAAGTGGTGGCGATTGAGGACTGGTTGGGCATGCCAGTATTTTTCAAATACTGATTGGGATGAGGGCTTGCCGTTAAAGAAAATTGCTGGGACGAAGAGCCATACCGGAGTTATGTCATCCGTTTCATGAAGAGTTTTGTCCGGCATCGGGCGGCCCACCACTTTCGTCAAAAGGTGTTCGGGTACTGGCGGCTGCGGTTGGGACTGAGAAGCTGGTAGGGTCGGGCGTTTTCTAGGGCTCGGTTTTGTAGGTTTATCCACTTTTGAGCGGTAGCTGGGAGGCTCACTGCTGTTATTGGGCGCCTGTGACCGCGGTCTTTTTGCAGGCGGAGCAGGCGGGCTTGTGGAGCCAAATCGGAAAGTGTCGGGTGTGTTTTTTTTTTCTATAGGTGCACGGGTTTGGGGTTTAAGGTCCCGGGGTTCGGATTCAAGGTTGGTTGTTTTTGCACAGAGGTTAGTGAGCATTTGGTGTATGGTTAATTTCCATTGGTCATCAGTCAAAGGCTCCTTGGAGATGGGCCCATCATTGTTCGGGGTTGTTAGAACCGGTCCCAAAATTTGATTGAGATTGGCCTGTAGAGTACTAACCTGGGCAGAGAGGTTTGTGATCGATTTTTGTATGTCCAATTTCCATTGGTCATTGGATAAGGAGTCGTTGGATACGAACGGCTGGCACGACATTTTTCGCGGATGAGGGACTGTGGGACTGTGGGACTGTGGGTCCCCAGACTCCCTACTGGATTTTTTTTAAAACAAAATTGAAAATCCAAATTTTAAGTCAACGTTTTGATGGGGTCTGTGGGTTTTTTGAAAGTGGCATTCAGTTCTACGCTGGTGACCTACTGGTCACCGAGATTTACGTTTCGGAGACGAAAATTTGAATCAAAGGTCCGTCGTGAAAAATAAATATGGGGAAGTGAAAAATAAATATGGGGAAGTCTGAAAAATAAAAATGGGGAAGTCTGAAAAATAAATATGGGGAAGTCTGAAAAATAAATATGGGGCAGTCTCTGAGAATACAACTCGACTCAATGGCCAGCACAAATCCACTTACCCCTCTGACGCAGCCCGCCTGGGCCAACGACAAACCATCACTGTGCTTCCCATACAGTATCTATGCTCACCTGAAAACTGTACACAAAAACACGGGCGGGCGTACACCCGACCATGTAGCCCTCCGCCAACGCTGTGACGACATCAGGAAGAACTCAACAAAACGTTGGTCCAACAAGGAGATCGCGGCAATGGCCCGGCGCCAATACTACTACCAACTGGTTGTGGGTAAATCGCGAACCTCAAACCGAGACACAGCCAGACACGACAGCTTCAATCGCTGCTTCGAGTCTACACCAATCCGGCTCTGTGCTATGATTGTAACGAATACGTACATGTTCACATTGCTCGACTACCGCACCGACGGCTGTCTCTGCCCTGTCTGCCCCGGTAGCCACAAGTTCACTACCAGCCACTTTACCTGCATCCAACAACTGATTCGACGCATCCTGGTAGGTCCAAAACTGCCGCCCATTGGCCCTGACTTCCTTCAGCAATTACAGGAGTGCAACGACTTCCACGGTATCTGGACCCTCTACGAACACCTTGGATCTTTTCTCCAGCATGCTGAAGAACCACCGTACCCTCACCCGTCCCTGACACATCAACAGATGTTCCCCATACCCCGGCTAATCACGCTGTTGAAGTACTACTTCCAAATTTCGGTTCAAACGAAATCATCGCGCTTGTTGGTTCCGCCTATGATACTTCCGATCCAGGCCAGCCAACACATACCAAATTTATCCGTGGTCTGGTGCGGCATTGGCTTAGCCCCATCCTCGCTCCTCGACCGGATTATGACGAATAACCTGGTCCTTCTCGGTATTTCATACTCTACACTAACCCATTCCGCGGCACTACACGACACAGACCCGATCCGTACCACAGAGGTGGGTACTCTACTTAGTAGGTCAGCAAGCGAATATATGGAACATTCGATAGTAACAGTGTTTTGTCAACACCGGCCCGAATTGACTCAGCGCATATCTTCCATTGTCGACTCACTTGGCCCAAGCTTCAAACGGGAATTTACTGACCACTTCTTCCCATCAATCTTTCCTGAACCACTACAGCGACTATGAGAGCCATACCATATGTTCATACATTGTAACATACATACTTGTCATTTTTGAAATAAATAATATTATCCCTATAGACGAAAGTGGTGAAGGTTGGATGACTGTGCCTAGATCTTGGTACGAATTTGAGATCATACCAGGAGTGATGCCGCTAAACTGGGATTTGGGAGAACTCGGTATTCCACCCAGTAACCAGGTTACCAAACTGAAAAAAACGTAAAGTCATACTTACTGTATAACAATGGGAGAGAGACAACGAAAATATCAAAGGAATTGTACCTGCTACAAGTGGACCAAAACAAAAACTTCTAGATTCTTATGTGACGAAGTATACGTCGGTTCAAAGTAGATGTCCGATCATCGTATGAGCTTATACTTATATAAAGTCTTCCATGTATAGTGATAAAGAAGCAGCTCAGCGGAAGAAAGAACAACAGTTTTTTTTTTAATCTTAAACGGTTAACTGTTGAGAGAGAAGGTCCAAGATGGTCGCTTACGGATGAGTATAGATTATTATGTGTGCTGAAATACGGTCTCCGGTCAGTCTAAAATGTCAAAATCAAATGAGATAACATATTGATTTTTATTTTTATTCAAAATAATTTAATACAAGTTCTTTTTCCAATATATCAAAAGTGTGTTAAATTTATTTGGATGGCTTTAATAGCCTGATTATTTGGTATAAGTCATTTACTTCGACCTTTTTGAGACGATAGTAGATGTAGGATATTATAAGCTAAATTTAATAATCTCTGAACTACTACTTACAGATTTTGGTCCTCCCGCCAATCTCCAAAATCCAATAAGTCTTTTTCTTTTTTTAACTTTTCTTCAGATGGAACTTTATTTATATTAGCCAGTATATTAACTTGACTTACGTTCTTATGTCTATTTACAAATTAAGCACGTGGTCATGAACACTTAGTACTTCTAGTGAAAATTATTTAATAAAGAACAGCTAGAGGTACGTCCTGTGTGATCGAGGATATTAAGGCTCTTACCAAGGGGCAGTCCCGATCATTCTTACACAAGCTACCACTGCTAAATCATAACTGACTTGAATTGTATTTTGATTTATATAACATAGTTTAATAACATAGAAATATTCATCATAGTAGTTACCGTAGTGCACTGCTGCTAGACTGTCTAATAATTGCTTTCTATCCAGCGACAGGACTGTAAGTATTTTATACTACCTCATAGTGACTATACTACCCTAAAGTAAGCTACACGCTAGTTACTATACCTAGACCTTATTAATTTTCCTGTTCTTGAGCTATTACTGTGGCTAAAGGAAATTCTAAAGGCAAAGGAGCCGCCAGCTCTAAGCCTGCTAAGCCTGTTGATGTTTCTGAGGTCACTGGGGACACTGGTCCGTCTGGTACTGAGCCTGCCGTTGAAGCTTGGTTCTGATGAAAACTCTGAGGATTACTCGTCTGACCCTAAAGCCTTGGAAGAGGAGGTCTCAACTGCCGCGGAAAAGCTTGCCAGCGTCCGTGTGTCTCCTAGTAGTGCAGCCCAGGGCGTTAGCTCGCCATCTGACCGCGAAAAGTCAGATATTGGAAAGGCTATATCTCCTGAACAAGTGGAGGAATCGTCTCAAGATTGACGGTTTATTACTACTGAAAGTCAGCCTAATTCACCTATCAACAAAGATGGCGGCGTTCTATTTCGTGAAATTTCATTGCATGCCTCGCCACTGAATGCCTCGCCACCGAATGTTGGGGCGGAAGACGCAAATGTTGGGGATGCTATAACTCGACAACGAGTGGTTGGATCTTCTCAATCTAGACGTCATTTGAACCGCAAAAATAAGTTTTTAAAGGAGATAACCGCTGCCGCAGTTTCTGACCCTTCGATCTTATCCCACGTGCCCGATATTCTTCCTATACCGATTTTTTTATTATCCCGAGCCGGTGTTTGAACATGAGGCCCTCTGGTTTACCAGCCAACAGGGTTACCACTGAACCAGTTACCGCTTGTGAAGTGGGTACAACCTCAAGATTGAATCTCTTTAGCTCGGAAGCTACAATCGACCACCCTCTCGACAAACCTAACCCTGTCAGAGGCTATGATCGTATGGAGATCGATGAGGCTTACCACCCTCATAACATCGATCCTCATATACCATCTAACCCTGGTAATCACGACTCTGGTAGTCGTTATACCAGTACCTCACTAGAGAGTACCCACTCTAGCAATGAAGACGAGGAAGTGAGAACCAGGCAACAACGTCTCAGGCTATTACGTTCTGGTATGCAAGTCCTTGTGGACCGTCTATTGAATGACTCTGACCTTGACGATAAGAAAGCGGATAACATTCGCTATCTAATCGACAACAAGAGAAAGGAGATAGACTCCATCTTGGCACTAGCAGCCCGCAGCACTGAGCGTGAACCTTGTGAACGCTTCGAACCAAGCTTTATAAAGCAGCTAGGTAACGCAAAGGCTGAGGTTGATTTCTCTACTAATGAGAGTACAGTGGAGACACTGAAGGCCTTTGGCCAACTTAAGGAGTCTGCCAGCCTTAAGGATAAGCAGATGATGAATGCCTTTATTCAATTCTGTGAGTCAAGGGAATGGAAAATAATCTTGAAGGGCTATGAGCCCAACTGGAAAGCCCGGCCCTGGCGCCAGTTGCGTGAGAATATACTTTACGCTTTCTTTGAAGATGTGATAGTACTATTCAAGGTGCTCTAGCTCATATAACACATATATGAACACTCGGATGGGAGGTCGTACCTATACTGGCGAATATTTATTAATTTGTCAGATGATGGAGACTTTGGGGCTAGCCTTTTTAAGAAGGTCAATGATGATATTATCGCCTATGGTGATTCGCGATCTATGCCTTGGTCTGTCTTTGAGAAGATAGTTCAAAAGCATACCAACTCATCTACTAGAGTACTTAGTACCTCGAGCTTTACCCAGCCCGCTAAGCGTACCGCGACAGAGAATAACACTGCGCGTAATACTGAGAAACTTCGCACTACTGCTGGTCCAGGCCGAATCCCCAATTGAGACGTTCGTCCCCAACGGCTCCTTACCCAATGACCAATGGAAATTGGACATACAAAAATCGATCACAAACCTCTCTGTCCAGGTCAGTACTCTACAGGCCAATCTCAATCAAATTTTGGGACCGGCTCTAACAACCCCAACAATGATAGGCCCATCTCCAAGAAGCCTTTGACTGATGACCAATGGAAATCAACCACACACCAAATGCTCACTAACCTCTGTGCAAAAACAACCAACCTTGAATCCAAACTCCGGGACCTTAAATCCCAAACCCGTGCACCAAATTATTGACCGCAGCATGGATGCACTACTGATCCCACTTGTCAATTCCACTAACGCAGACATCCTCCAATCTACCGCGGATCGTCTCCAGAAGGCTTACCAAGCAAAGCATAATGCAAACCTCTTCTCACCTAACCCGCAAATCCCGGCAAACGCTAATCTTTCCCGAACCACTACAGCGACTATGAGAGCCATACCATATGTTCATACATTGTAATATACATACTTGTCATTTTTTGAAATAAATAATATTATCCCTACTGCTGGAGGTGGTAAAGTCTCTACTTCTACTGAACCAAAGGGTGAAAGGAAGAGAGAGCACCTTGCAAGAAGTGTGGTTACAACCTCACTAAACGTGACGGCAAGTGAAATGGTAAACACGACTCTGTTAAGTGTGCACCAGGCAGGCCAAACTTTGGGCACTATATGAAAGAGTGTACTACTTGCAAGGGTACTAACGGTTGGCACAAAGATGATTGCAAGGACATGCCGGACGTCCAAGTTAAGCACTGACAGTTCTATATGTGTGCACTAGAGCAAGATTATGAGAAAAAGTTCAATAAAATCTAAACCAAAGGAGATGAACGTATATTTCAAACCGTTTATGTGAATGGAGAGAAAGTTATAGCACTTTTTGATCCAGGGGCTGAAGACTCTGCTATCTCACGCCGAGTAGCCTACGCTACAGATATGGTTATGTAATAAACACATCAAAATACGATACTAAAACCTACTGAGTCTTCCTGAGGCTCAGTGCGGTGTATTTATTCTTATATTTGATTGTCTACGTGGTCTTCAAATAATCCACCTCGTGTGAATTAATTGTGAACTAATTCTAACTCCACACTGATAGTGGTTTAAGGGGACTTTTACTACACTCCCCTCAAGCTCAAGCGTCACCAGTGATTGAAGAGCTTCAAAAATAAATGACCTCTTAAACTATCGAAAATTAAACATATAAAACTAGTAGTGTAAATTAAACAATATATATATATATATATGTAGTAAACACATCAAAATACGATACTAAAACCTACTGAGTCTCCTGAGGCTCAGTGCGGTGTATTTATTCTTATATTTGATTGTCTACGTGGTCTACAAATAATTCACCTCGTGTGAATTAATTGTAAACTAATTCTAACTCCACACTGATAGTGGTTTAAGGGGACTTTTACCACACTCCCCTCAAGCTCAAGCGTCACCAGTGATTGAAGAGCTTCAAAAATAAATGACCTCTTAAACTATTGAAAATTAAACATTTAAAACTAGTAGTGTAAATTAAACAATATATATATATATATATAAACTAGTGAAATCCTTCGGCTGAGTAAGTTCGTGCCTTGGAAACTGGTCTTTTGAACCATCCCGGCTGTGCTGGTATATTTTTTACCCCCCCAAAAAAGCTAGGGTATCCGCTGGTATGTTTTCACCCCCCCCATAAGCTAGGGTATCCGCTGGAGTTATACTCGCCTATATGCTCGAGTTGTGGAATCGTCGTTCGCCTCTACACCGTGGTGAAATCTCACGAGGAGAGACAAACTCCGATCCGGAAGTGGATGATAGACATCTAGTATTCATCAACGTAACGTTGGAAGTATTGTTGTTGTGCCGCTTTCTTCTTCTGTCGAGTTTGCTCGGCTTTGTGGTATGGAGCGATGTCATTCGGATCGTCATAAGCTTCGGCTGACTCCCAAGTTGGATCACCTTCCCGCCAGCAAACCAAGTATTCTGTATTCCCCGTGGAATCATTCTGTCTATGTCGAATGATGTAACGGAACGAGGAACTATCTTGCCACATATGATCTGCTAAAGGCTTTTCGGTGGCTCTATGGACTAGTCGCAAAAGTTCCACTCTAACTGGTTTACCTTTGAAAGTATCTGGAAGTGAACCATCCTTGTGTGTCAGTTCATATCCTTGTCCCTGTCTGGCTTTGACAACATATGGTCCAAACATTGGTCGCATTGCTTTGGTTGTGCGACCTTCGGACCGTACCATTACCACATCCCCTGGTTGAAAGGCGATAAAATCGTAAGCATGGAGGCGGTCAAACTGCCTGGATAGTGTGTCTGCGTATTTCTGCGTGACCTTGTAAAGCGTCGGCAAGATAGTGTCGTGCAAACGATTCAGCCGGTGTGCCCAAGCCTCATTGGTGCCCGGCTGATTCCCCGGAAGGTCATCCGTGAAGTCAGCAAACGGAACATGACGGCGACCGAAGTAAGCACTGAATGGTGCTGTCTTGTGTCGCCGAGATATTCGGAGGTTCTGGCACAGCATAATAAGTGGTAGTCGGACATCCCATGCCGTAGGTAAAGATTCACATAGCTTGCAAACTCCTTCGTGTATGGATATGGTGGCGACTTCGCATGCATCACTCCAACTTCTTGAGTTATTAGTTTAACAATCTTGTTCGAAAACTCGCCTCCCTCGTCTGATTGGATTTTCCTGGGAAAACCATGTTCCCCAAACACCTCCATAAGTTTCGATGTCACCACTTCTGCTGACTTTGTGGCCGTTGCTCTTAATATCGAGTACCCCGTTGCTATATCCAAGACGTGCAATATATATCGATTTCTTGCTGCTGAAACTAGTGGCATTGGAATCATGTCGACTTGAATATGATCCCACGGATACTTTGCCGATATATTAATCATCGGGTGAAATCCTTTTCGTGACACCCTCTGTCCTAGACATGTGCGACAGTTTCTCCTAACTGTTTGTGCGAGTTCCAGAGCGTTAGGCCACAAATGTCCGTTCTGCTGTAGCTGAGCAACTGTATCCTCTGCTCTATTGACACAAGGTGAGCTGTGTGCGACGGCTTATCTCCTCATCTGGAGAATCCGTCATGGCTACTTCCGAGGTAGCGATCGATACTAGCCGAGACGTATCTAATGGGGTGACTTTCGATACTGAGGACGGTTCTGCATATCCCAATCGTGCTGAAAACGTCGCTGGAAGGCTGTAACCATTGCGTGGGCCTACTCTAGCAATGACTGTGTGACCC
The DNA here is from genome assembly GCA_001586965.3 of Sphaeroforma sirkka. Taxonomy (NCBI): domain Eukaryota; class Ichthyosporea; order Ichthyophonida; genus Sphaeroforma; species Sphaeroforma sirkka. The sequence goes on along the minus strand of LUCW03001913.1, from coordinate 17,710 downwards.
CATGGTGTCTTGCCACTCGCATACTTTCCGTATTTGAGGAAGGAGTGGGCTGTCCTTGGAACTAATACTGGGTCTCTTTGTAGAAGCGACTTGAATAACTGGAACCAAGGCTCGTGGGGCGCCCACGGTAGACACACCGTAGCTGTGGCCCTCTCTGATCGTATCTTGCGCAACATTCTATGGATTAATCTCCATGGTGGGTTCATCCAT
>LUCW03001913.1:7500-12500 GCA_001586965.3 Sphaeroforma sirkka | reverse complement strand
GAGTGCAGTGAAAATGAAATCGTCCCAATGAGCGATGAGTGAGATATGGAGTTGGACAATATCTCTAGCCATTCGCATTTGCCATCTCAATGGGGCTGCGAAGGTCCATGGGTCGCCCTCAGGGGGGCGATGATTGAGGTCGATTCAGCAGGTCGCGTAGCCATGTCTCAATCATCAAGAGGTCAGGGTAGGCATCATCTCGATGTCATATTCGGTTAAGGGTTTCCTAAAACCCAAAATGACTCAACTCGTGTAATGTCAGGGCAGGAGTGGAGTGGATTATTGAACCGTAGTTCCTTTGAATCCTGGATAGACAGGGCGCTCGTTTTCTATACGATTGTGTGTCGGGGTACTTCCAAATTCCGTACATCCCCGCTGTGTGTGTGTCTCACGATCGTAGCGTTGGTTTCGGTTGGACTCGTACGTTCGCGATCCTGGTCCCTTCTGCTGTCATCCATATTGTTGCCACGTTTACATTGACGTGAACACATAGTGGTGTGTTCAGCGACGATTAGTTACAGTCTCCGTCACCGGAGCAGTGGATGCTTGGGTGGGCGCTACTGCATGAGGGGGCCTCATGTACTGTCGCAGGCAGTGGGGTTGGGGGCGCCGTGTAGTCTTTGACACGACGGCTGGTGCACACCGCAACATACTGAGCCTGGAACGTGGCAGTGCTGAGTAGGCCGAGTGTACACGATGTGTTTTATGGCATGGCCATGAGCGATGTCGCCTGCCACGCGCTTGCGAACGCTGACGCACAGAGCGATAACGAGGTCGATCGTGGGCGCTGAGTGAGCGGTCACGCTTGTTGCTTGGCGACTCTTGTGGGGTGAGTTGGTATTGTGCCCTGTCATCAGGTGTGATGTCACGATGAGTGATGACGTAGCTGAGGTCAGCGTTGGGGGCGTTTAGTGGAAAGGTACCGATTGGTGGTTGCCTTGGTTGGCACAAAGACTAAACCCTATTTCGGCCGCCTCGAGCATGCCGATGCCAGTATCCCCCATGGAGATTGCATCTGGGGTTACTGGATTAGTGCGCTCCGCCAGACGGTAACCAGAACACTGATAGAGGAGCTCAAAAACATTTCCCAGGCGGCACAGGTGTGCAGATGCACCATGGTGCGCAATTTAGCAATGACATAACGTTCAACTATTGCTACTGTGGCACCAAAACCAAGCTCCGCCATCATCTTCATCTGGACCGTTTGGTCAACGTGCCGGAGCAGTAAGTTGACCCTGACATCATCCGCCACAAAGCAGATACATTCCCGTGAAAACTTGGCCTTTTCCCATAGCGAGAAGCAGATTTACGTTGGCTTCCAAAGTTTCCCATAGTAGGTGGCAAGGGACTGGGCCACAGAAGCAGAATTAGGCTGTAAAAAACCAGTCATGGTGTACTTTACACTTACACTTCATTGAACACTTCTTTTCACTAAATTGGCTAGTATAGTTTAGTTGTAGTAGACTCAACGGTACACGTTGTTTACTATCGTGAAACTATGCGTGTGGGGCTAGCCTCGCTAGAACCAGCGTATAAAAAGGTCGACCCAAGGGGAGACTTGATAGTCTCAATCAGGAGTCTCAGGCTCCTGGTGTCTCGCAGTCACTAACATGTGAGTCGTCTTGGCACAAGATTTTCCTAAGGCCCGGAGGTAGGGCTGTCCTGTGCCCTTGTTCTAAGGCTGGACTGTCCCCTCATCTGACTACTACCGTCTACTACTACACAATCTATCTACAAATTCAAAAGCATAGCTGCTCGTCCGAAATAATATTTACGAGCTATCTATCTATTTAGTCGACACTTTATCGACACTCTATCTACTACACTTCACGATATTCACACACTTGACTCTAAAGATATAGACACAGTCTACTCAGCATTGCATATTATTCAACTCAAGCATGAGCTCTCGAAGTATAGTGTGAACTGTGAAGCACCCCCAAGTTTTCATCATATTATATATACATACATACATACATACATACACATATACATATATATATACATACGCACACACACACACACACACACACATATATATATATATATATATACATATAAAAAAACACACACACAACGCACATATATATACATATATATATATATATATATATACAACACAAATACAAATTCATATATATCTATATCAATATCTATATTATATATATATATATATAGATATAGATATATAGATATATATATAGATATATTTAAATACGCATATATATATATAATACATATTATTTAGATATAAACAAACATAAATAATATACATATACATATACATACATACATTATTATATATTATATATGTACATATACATATATATATATATATATATATATATATACACTGTACATATATATATGTATATTATATAATAATAAAAATATAAACATATATGAATGTGGTTTGTATTTTGGGTTTATATATATATTTATATTATTAACACACATATATATACATATGTAATATGTATCATCACACACACACATGTATATATGTATGCATATGTACATACATCATCACATATATATATATATGCTACATGTATATACACACACACACATATATTATATGCATATATATATATATATAATATAACATATATATAACCCAAATATATATATATATACATGTGATATGATATGATATATATATATATATATATATATATATATATATATATATATATATATATATATATATATATATATATATATATATATATATATATATATATATGTATATGTATATGTATATAGATATATATAGATATATGGACTGAATCTATCAAGTTCTATCACATCCTCATACTCGGTCCGGTGCTGTGGATCACAATCGCAAACGGCGTGCTGCCTGCATTCGTTGAAGACAAAAATAGCGACGTAGGCGGCACCATTCACTGTTGCATTTATTGACTGTGAGAACACATCGCTCAGTTGTGTATGATTTGAATTTATCAAATTACATTGTTTCTGTAATAACTCGACTCGCGGTGTTCTTCACAGCCATTGTATTCCCTGTATGCACATGACCGGCTCTGTTGTCATATCAAGTTTAGAATACAACAATCAAAGTCCATTTGATGAATGCGAGAACGGCGTATTCCATAACTACTAGGCGAGGGACCAAAGTATCGCACAGAGTCTCCGAGAGTGATCATTCGCTGTGACGATCAATCAAAGGTATTGGAGGACTATACGTGCCCCAGTGGGTCGACGAGTTCACCCGAGATCGCAAGCATGACTGGCGGCACCAACGCAGGTTGTGTGTTTACGAAGACGAGGACTTTGTCGCAGCCTCACCACTGTTCACCTTTTTGAATATTGAGAGAGCCTAGTGGAGAGTGTGAAAGAAATAAGTCAATGGTTGGATGGAGCCGCGCTCAGTATGTAAGCTTGCTAAAGAATCCCTTGTGAAAGCAGTATTTAATTAAATACATGCTACAAGCAAATGCCACAGTGAATGAACAAGAAGACAAAACCAATGATGTATATATAATATGCGCCGCTATACGCATGATCATGCTGATATTCACTTCTCTGTTTAAATTGGTTTGTGTCAGGTTTCAAATGACAAGCACATAGCTCTGGCCACTGATATTAGGTGCCGATACAGTATTCTTGAAGCATATATGGCTGTTGAACAGATCACTTCCGATACACTTTAGGCTTGAGTGGCTGGCAAGAGGTTGATAGCTTCACTTCGACACACCAGCACGTGGCCATAGCTTTGTCTAAAATCGAATCTAATAAACGATACATATGCCGCAGTACACGCAAACTGAGTTTGCAGAGACAGATAAAATTTAGCGCCAAACGAGTGCTCTATTGCACTTGGGGCGGTGGTTGTACACGCTGAACTATGACGGAGGTGGTACAGTGTTGCTAATGCTGAACCTTCTTACTGACGATGGAAACGAACACCATCACACTCGTTGTCTTTTTGATATGTTCTCACGATACTTTAATTTCGAAGACATACAAACACTGGACGGCAGGAGGATATTATATATATTATATACAACAGCAAAAGAGGCGTCATTGATGCCTCAAATATTCATCCGTCACCATACTCTACTTTATCCTTTCCGCACACAAACCAATAGCAAACCAATCGTCCTCATGGAAATACAAGTTGACAGGCAAGCTCAAAACACCACGCGTAGGGTTGTAGCGATGGGAAACCATCAAAACAGCACAAAAACAAACAAACAAATAGAACAGACTGCACCAATGCATACACCACACATCACACAGACGCACACTCGCCTATCAACCGATATTACCTGCGCAATCATAGCACTGGGGTCCCCTACATTAGCGGGCAACAGGAGGGTGGTGCTTTCCTTGGCCACCTTAAAGTTGTGGTGAGATGATGTTAGGGCTTTGAACGGCGTAGATATAAATCACCGGTGAACTGCACAAGGCACGCTGGTAGACGTGTGTGTTATAGTAAGAATGGCAACGAACTCTGCCAGACATGATAGAACAAAACCATTATGATACTCTGCGTGTCGACGAACGTCCATTCCGTCACACACTGCGGTGGTGTTGTGAGGTGATCGTAGTACAAGAGCATAAACCACACGCACAAACCTTAAACCCTAAACTTTAAACTCCGGAACATACCTCTGAGAACGCGGACACGTATTGCTGCGCCACATTGAGCTGCACGGCTGTGTCACCTCCATCTACTTTAGTCGCAAGGGCCACCTATGGACGAAGCAGTAGCACTTAAATCAGTGAAGGAGAAGTAAGCAATGCATAAAGACTAACCAAATAGTAAAGCCACCTATGGAAGTAGTAGTAGTACTTAAGTCAGTGAAGGAGGAGTAAGCACGGCATATAGACTAACCAAATAGTAAAACCACCTATGGACGAAGCAGTAGTACTCAAATCAGTGAAAGAGAAATAAGCACTGCATATAGACTAACCGAATAGTAAAACCACCTATGGACGAAGCAGTAGTACTCAAATCAGTGAAAGAGAAATAA
>LUCW03001913.1:0-2500 GCA_001586965.3 Sphaeroforma sirkka | reverse complement strand
ATATACATACGTATATCTATACCTATCTAGCTATATATCTATATACTCCTATATATATATATACAAACACACACACATACACACACACATATATATACATTATTTACACATTTGCGCATATACACATACATACATATGTATACATATATATATATATATATATATATATATATATATATATATATAATAACGCAACACAATCAAACACACATATGTGTATATGTAATGCACAATACACATCATATATATATATATATATAAAAAACCACACATAAACAGGACAGGACACACACTTATATAGATGCGTACACACGCCACAAACAAAACAAACAAAACAAATATATATATACATATATATATATATATATATATATATATGTATATATATATATACATTTTATTATTATATATATACATATACATACATGCATACATTACATATGTGTATCCATATACATATTATATATATATATATATATATATATATATATATATATATATATATATATATATTAATATTAATATATATATATATTATATATATATATATATACATACATGCAAATATACATATGTATGCAATACATATACACTATCATATCACACTACATACACATATACACGCACACATGCATACATACATACATACATATATAATATACAAACACATTAATATACATGTATATATACATACACATCACACATACATATATATATATATATATATATATATATATATATATATGCATGCATACATGTATTCATATACATATATTTTTTTAAAAAAAATAAATATATATATATATATATATATATATATACTTACAATTCGAGAAATTGTCCGGGCAGATTCATCGAGTGGACAAGTATACTAATAGCATAATTTTACAATAGATAAATCAAACTAAGTAGCAGGTGAATCATCCTTGTATGTACATGATGTGTCGTAGATACAAGGGCACAGCAAGTAGTTAACTATATAATACTACTAGCTACTCGTAGTCTACACAGTATCAATACTAACTACCAGTATATAGCGAGGACATACCTATAACTGGGAATAGAAGTGCTAGCCCGGGGGGGAGAATAGAGTTGTACTTCCCAAACCTCTCCACAATCCAAGCCTCTTGCTGGGGCACCATGTTGAGTACGGTATTCATGGGCAGCCCCCTTCGGCTATTATATAGGCGTGTATTTAGTACGTTGACACAGGGTACGTTTGTGCGTAAGGGCCTGATAGACCGTAGTGCCATACTTCCGCGTAGAAGGTTGGAATTCATCATTATTGTGAACGTGCAATGTTGTTTGTATTCGATTCGTTAGCGGCCACTGAGTGAAATAGAGAACCTATATATATATATATATATATATATATATATATATATATATATATATATATATATATACTCAGTCTTCTGTAGTATATAAGTAAACAACTGGTATTTATTGCACACACAAGTATGTATGCACAATATGTAAATATGTCATAAAACTGTCAAAACGTACACCACAGTGGCACAGGTCCATAGTCCACGGGTCACATATTTATTTATATTTACATACTACCATTTCGGAGCGAGCGGTGTACACTGTAAATTGTAAACCAACATATTTAGATCTCGCGTTCTTGACACTTCGATTTTTTGGAGTCAAAGTCGGTTTGAAAAAACAACACGAACGTATAACGTTTATGTTCGGCATTTATATCGTGGTGGCCCTATGGCGGTCGCTACGGGTGCATACTCGGAGCCTTGAGGTGCAGCATATCTGAAAGGTGAACGAAGGGTGTCTTCACAGTGTGCACAATAGGAGTTTACACCCTAAACCCTATAAACGTTCCAGTTAAAATACAACCGAATACATATCATAGAGACATAGAGCCTTCGTCTAAAAATGAAACAGTATTTTTAATATCAAGAGACTTATTTATAGAACATAAATACAGCCAACTGTAATATATAAAAAACTAGCGGTAGGTTCAGTTTGCGACAATACGTCGTAAAAGCAAAGATGACATTTGTAATGACATATATAGTGTCATCACTATTTAAATATGTAAATATGTGTTCCTGTGTATACAATTTTAAATATTAGTGGCTGCAGTGTACAGTGTACAACTACCCTGACTGCAACCGGAAGACCCTGGCGCTTGACAGTGTGCAACATAAGTGGGGGACTTCAACTTAAAACACAAAACAAACACTCGATAAGCATATGTATGGTTCCTGCTCAATTTGTTGCAGAGTATATTGCTAGCTATTCTTTTGACAATAGGTTAAGTACCATAGATCGATAGTGGTTGAGGCTGCAAGTACATGCCTACACATTTTTTTAGGCGTTTCTAAAATGTTCAGTTATCACGCACACAACTGCAATAGGACAAAAAACACACAATATCTAATACTTCTTCTCGCATTTATATTGAATATCGGATTAACCTTTTTTATATATCAATTGAACATCGGATACACAATGGTGCTGCGTCCTGCCCCAGTCATTC
>LUCW03001912.1:72500-92554 GCA_001586965.3 Sphaeroforma sirkka | reverse complement strand
CAATCTTTCCCGGGCACTTACTGAGACGATCTTCAAAATATTCGCTGCTAGACATTGGATATTTCTGGCATTAGAGTTACACCTTCCTCTATGTTACACGTAGCTGGTGACTACCCACTGCCAGCAGGTATATCATATCATGTGGTGTTGATCGATTGAGCGCGTCGTAAATCAAATTGTCGAATGCCCCCAGCTTGGCGGTTATTTTGAAACCAATGTTTGGAATATCTCATTTTCCGAGGCCGCTATTTACTTATATATCATACTTCAATCTATGGGGGCTCGTTTGAATATCATTTTTCTAATTGTGAACTTGTTAGCATATAATTATCGACACAACTAGCACTGAGCTCATATTATTTTGTTTGTATTGATTGAATACTTACTGCAAAGTCACTATGTAACGTGGCATACTAAAAATCATTTATCTTGGGCTCCCTGCCTGCATCAGCGCTTATAGCTATATCCGAAGTCTGAAGGATTTGAAAGTTCTGAACTTGACCAAGAGTAAGAAAGCTAAGGGCACTTCAACAGTGACCGGGTCGGATCTTGGCGATGTTTACGGTTCAGACTTCAAGTGTCCCGTTACAGATGCACTCATGAATGGAAAGTCACGGTATGGTTCGTGTTGGGTATTAGTAGGCTCTGGTAGGGAATATGTGTCTACAGTCTAGTTTGTCTATCTAATTTGATAGTCTTGAAATTTGTCAATCGGAGTATCGACGTTCGTGCGTTCTAGTCATGATCGATCCCACGTGGATAGTCTCTGTCAACATGTCTGCTCACTACACTTTGTTTTTGATGTCACTACTCATGCTCACAAGAATTTATTGGCATGTGACGCTCGAGTTTTCAGGTTTGTCTACATTAAGGCCTGTGGCTGTGTCTTATCGTTGCGGAGTTTGAAGGAGATCCCCACAACCAAATGCCACCTGTGCCAGCAAGACTTTGAGTCCAAAGACGTTATAGAAATCAATCCGCCAGCTGATGTCCGAGAGGAGCAGTTGGTGTGGTTAGCGGTATGTGCTGCGACATATAACTCTATTGATGGATTGTCCTGTATGTGAATAAATCAGTACACATTCCCAAATTGGTGCGATTATCAAGTAGAATAGTTTATACATCATGGTCCTTCATATATCCTTGGTTTGTGTACATTCCAGCGTATGGATAGCAAGAAAATAGTCATATTGGGTTTTTGATGTATGTTGGGGCGTGTGAATACCAACTGAACATTTTATTTTGTATCCGCTATTGGCTTGCTATCAATGAGGGGCAGCTCTATTTGTTGGTCCGTATGAAGTGTATAAATTTTTACGGTAGCAACGTTTTACATTTGTCCTGAAGAAACGCACATGTCCATATCACAGGAAGCACGACGGATTGAAATGGAGAAGAAAGACAAGAGGAAAAAACGGAAAGGTAAACGTTATTTTTCCATGTTACTGTTTCATTGTCATATTTTAGTTAGACGCTGCTTGCGTAGAGGATGGGTAGATGAGTGTATCGCTTCGTCAAAAAAAAAAAAAAAAATTCGATCGACATGCATGTTGTACATTTTGACGGGGACGGGTGTATCTGAAATCTTCTTTTTCGATATAATATTGCAGGCGATGTTGACAATAATAAAGCTACTAAGAAGGCGAAACAAAGCGCAAGGCCGGCCAAAGAAAAGATCGAAGACGACAGTGAATTGCTGGCGAACAGTGAGACGTATAAGAGTTTGTTTCTGGATCCTGAAAAACAGAAAGAGCAGGAGAAGAACGGGACTTTCATATGTAGAGCCGTTCATAGAGGTCATCTGGGCTTTTGAATATAGAACAATAGTCAACAAAATTTAAGTCAAGAGTACACATATATGTTACTAATCACTTTTACAACTACTTTATTGCAACCCTTTCACTCAAGGGAAGAGCAATTCAACGGGCGATGCCCATTGCAACGTCCAGGATACCTTTATAGTGCAAAATGAACGAAGAAGCTGTCGTCGTTTTTTTAAAAATTCGTTATTTGATGATGTGAAGTAAATATGTACAGTACATCTATTATTCTATTTATTCCAAAATCCAAGTTCCCGGTTTTCAACAACTTGACTTTAGAATATACATATTTTAACATTCGTGATATGACATTATGTATATCTGATTGGATATTGTGCATCAATAAGATAGTACAAAATACCAAATTGACCACCTAGAAGCAAGGTTGCGAGTAGCAACTAATGGTCACAGGTCACTCACTTGGTGACATGACACATGTGACATGTGTCGAAATCGTTTTTTCTACACATAAATAGCTTCTATTAGAATCTATAGATGTTCCCCACTTCCCATCTGGTGGAGAATCAGAAAGGGGCAAGGGCAGTTTCTCTCCAGGGCTGAGGGCCGCCCTGCCTCAGGGCTCAGGCCCTCTCTGGGCTTCAGAGTTCAGGACCCGGGCTGCAGCCTTTAAAATCAAGAATCAGGACTTCAGGCTCAGAGGCTCAAGGCTCAGAGTTGAGAGTTCAGAGTTTCAGACTGAGAGTGAGCCGGGAGGTTCTGTAATTCTGTTATGTTCATACAGACTTTACAGAGTAAATTCAGCAAGCGTGGGACACTGTGACTTCATACTGAAACTCAAGTCCTCTCTACTCTCTACTGTATATGCTACTCCCCGGAGTAGAGAGTAGACTCGTAGAGAGCCCGTCTTATTGAAAGAAATATAAAAACCAATAGAATACGTAAGCTTACATAATTACATATGGTCTTTTTATTTTTTTAAAATAGAACAAATAGAATTACAGACTACACACTTTATAGTAATTTTGTCAAAAAAAAGGTGCATGAATATGTACCATACATAGTACGTAAATATTGAAAATATGTAAAAACGAAATGTATATAAAGTATTTGTTCTTAAATATACGAAAACAAATGAAGCTCCAATAAGTTTATATAAAATATATTGTAGAGGTAGAGAAAGTGAGCAATGAGACAGGCTGAAATCTGTCATCATGAGAGCCTGAAAAATATCAATGTATTTATGGTTCTCGATTATGTACATCTGTTTTATTTAGTATATTCTGTAGTGAGTGTACTGTGTTAGTGTAGTGTACTGAGTACTGACCGTCTGACTACTGTGCAGTGTGTACTGTATTCGTGTACTGTATACTATACAGTATACAGTATACGCAGTCTATTATTATTAAATAAAGAATTGAGACACTCAAGTCCGAGACTCGAGAACTCGAGACGAGAACTCGAGACTCAAGAGTTAAAGAGTAAGACTTGAAAAATAAGCCCATGATAGTGACAACTGATATGTCTAAAAAAAAAGTACTGTCAGATTGGGAATCAAATAGCGAGGATTCAAAACCAATCAAGTTGACATAGGTTCTTAAGTATCCAATCAAAGCGAGTACGTCGCACGCAGACCGATAACATAAGTATATCACCAATTCACCATCAGATATTTGTTACCGTCTATGTAACTAATTTCATTGGCTAATTTACGTGAAAAAGCCAATACCTACTTTTTTTTCACTAGATAGTTAAATACACATAAATTCCACCACCACCAGTGTGAATTTGCCAAAAGTTAAAAGTATCGGTTCAACACAAATCCGCGGTGCCGCGGTTTAGAAGCGTACCGATCCACAAAGTCGGCGGTGGAAACGATCTTTTGGCGGCTGTATGGAAAAAGCCCAGACCAACCACACGTGAATATCCACATTTTATAAATACCGACGTCGATCTCGATTTGTGTTCATTTCACCACCAAGACTCCTTTAAAAGTAAAAAAACTTCTTATATATATTTGAAACCATGATCCAAGAACTGCTCACCACGAAGATGTCAGACCAGACAAAGACAACTCTATTTGGAGACATGATGACCACTGGCAGTTTACGATGCGACCCTTGGCGCGAGTGTGAAGAAGCAGATGTCAGTTATTACGTAACGCCCACTCGTGGAACGAGTCAAAAGCAGGAGAAGTGGAGCATATACAAGCACATGAGCAATGCACCTGGGGTGTGTTTCAATAATATCGACACGTTTGCACTTCATGGCAACCCAGTGTTCCCAGTCGTATATGAACAACCGCCGACTTGTGTGCGACACAGCTAGACTGCTTAATATGAATGACAAGTAACTCAATCGATCGTATCGAACGATTGCATGATTTTCGACTTGCGAATCGACTTGGCCTGTAGCCATGAACTGTAAGTGGATTTTTTTGCCGTCTAATACAGTGTAAAAACAAGGATACTACAACCATCTGGTATGAGCTCGCTCTATGAGCACCGTAATAACCGCCGTGCGGTATAAATAATTAATAAATATGCTTTTAGTATGTAATTCAAAATTCTTTTCTGTTGGACGATCCAATTGAAATGGGCATTGTCGTCAATTATGGAGACCTTTTATGCACACGATATGGCACGGAATCAACGGTCGCACGGCACATAGGGTTGAGAAATTTGATCTCAGTATGGGCCATGGGAGATCGTACTTGTCGTACCTGTTGATGTTGATAGTGCCGCAAATTCGAATACGACTTTGCTTAGAACACATTTCTCTCATATTATGCTAAGTCCGAGGTTGTAATTATCAAGGATTCGGAAACACGCATGATAACACCGCAATGATAACCCCGCAATTTGAAATCTGTATCGTTACTTATCTAAGAACAGCATCTCAGGACGTACTCTTTTCTGATTTCAATGGTAATGCGTGTACGATAGTTGGGATTGCATTCGTACTGTTCACCTCGTGATGAGTGTAGCTGGGTTGTATTAGTGTTTGTCGTGGTTATATTTCCGAGCCTTTTTATGTTGCAGGTTAGTTCTATTCTTTAAAAAAAATACGAGGCGATGTATGTCTTGAGTTTTGTGTATGTACAGATCTGTATACTCAGGTCCCAGACTCTCAGGAGGCTAGATTGAGTTGTTGGGTAAAAAACCCTATACTTCCAAATCCCAGTGAAAGATAAGATAGCGTTGTGTTCTACAACTTTATCGGCATTGTGATCCAACTTCAGTTCAGCGTTGTGTCCCGACTTCAGATTACAATGACGACGTATGGGGTGGTTGTCGATTGCTGCATATTCACAGTGCATACAATATAATACGCGTATAGTATATATCAAATAATATGAATATAGTATGTATCATATGATATGTATATAGTATATAACGTGTTCTGTATAAAGTAAATATCATATAATATATAACATAAAAAGGTAATTATAATAATATATATATATATATATATATATATATATATATATATAATATAATATAAACAATGACACACACACACACATATATATATATATATATATGCGCACACACACACACACACACTCACACACACACACACACGCACGCACACACACACACACAACACACATATGTAATAATCAATAATATATGTATATATAATATATATATGCATACATATATAGTATGCATATACGTATAATATGTATATATATATATATAATATGTATATATATATATATATATATTCGGATCATGTGTATATATATGTAACATAATAATAATATATAATAATATAATAATATATAATATACAATAACATAATATATATATATATATTGATATAATATATATGTATAATATAATAATAATAATAATAATATGTATATATATATAATATATAATAATATGTATATAATATATATGGATGATGTGGGAGTTGGTTTGTCCGTTGCTGCATATTCACGGTGCATGCAGTATGATGCGGCATTGTGGCATGTAATCAGATAATATGAGATATGGTGTGTCATCATGATGATGTATATGCTATATATAACGTTTATGTAATAGAGGTTTATGTTATATATTATACAACATAAAAGAAAATAATATATGTGTATGTGTATAATATGTATGTAATAACAATATATATATAATAATATTATAATATATATATATAACTGTATATATATGTTTATATATGTAATATTAACCATATATATATATGTAATAACATATAATATATAATATATATATATGTAATAATGTATATAATATGTATGTAATAATAATAATACGCACATATATATAATAATATATGTATATAATAACATATGTAATATGTATAATAATAATATATGTATATATATATAATAATAATAATAATAATATTATTATATGTAATATGTAATATATATGATATGATCACGCACGCACGCACGCACGTATGTGTGTAATAATAATAATGTAATAATAATAATAATAATAATGATAATATCAATAATAATATAATAATAATATAATATATATATCAATATCATACACACGTACATACGTGCGTACGTACGTACGTACGTACGTACGTACGTACGCGTACGTACGTGCGCGCGCGCACGCACGCGCGCGCGCGCGCAGATGTAATGTAATAATGTAATATGTTAATAATATGTGTTGTGTATAATATATAATGTCACGTAAGTATGATGTGTAATGTATGTTGCGTATATAATAATAATAATAATAATAATGCGTTCATCAATACGTAATAACGCACATCAGGACGCACCGGACGCGCACGCGCGCGTACGCACGCGCATGCGCGCACGCAGACCACGCACACACAGACAGGCCACGCACATGCCCACGCACCCACGCCCGCCCGCGCACGTACGCACGCGCGCGCACGCGCACGCACGCATATATAATGCATGTGTATATATATGTAATAATAACCATGTATATGTATGTAATATGTGTGTATATATATATATGTATGCGTATGCATATGTAATAATAATATAATAATATGTATATAATAATAATAATATATATATATAATATATATATAATGTATTATATGCGTATGTGTATCATATGTATATATCATATCATTAATAATATAATAATATATGTATAATAATATATAATAATAATATCTAATATTATATATATAATAATACATATTAATAATAATAATATTAATATGCGTATAATAATAATAATAATATTATATAATATTAATGTATGTGTAGATAATGTTTCATCTTCTATTATAATAATAATATGTAATAATAATAATAATACATAACATGCATCACGTGCATGCGCGCGCACCAGGGCGCACGCACGCGTGTTTATGTAATGGTTTCATATGTATATGTATTTATGTTTAATATAATAATAATAATAATAATAATAATAATAATAATGCATACATGCATGCACATACATGCACGTAATAATAATAATGTACGTACGTACGTGCGTGCGTACGTACGTACGTGTTTATATGCCCACCATATAATATATCGATGCGTACGTACGTGCGTGCGTACGTAGCTAATAATGCGTGCGGTTCGTACGTACGTACGTGCGTACATGGATGCATACGTTGCGCGCGTAATAATAATGCGTACGTACGTATGCGTTCGTATGCGTACGTACGTACGTACGTACGTACGTACGTGCGTACGTACATACGTACGTACGTACGTACGTACGTACGTACATACCGACGTTTGGACGTACCTTCATTTCGTACGTACGTATGCGTACATAATATGCGTAATGTTGCGTTCATACGTTCAGACGATCCATGCGTATATAAATTGCTTGCGAAGCGCGTTAATGTGCGTATATAATATATAATAATAATAATAATATATAATAATAATAATATAATAATAATATAATAATAATAATATATAATATATATATAATAATATACAATGCGATACGTACGTATATACATGCTTACCGAATAAGAATGCATGCATACACCAGTGATGCATTACGGACATACATGCATACGTGCATACATGACTGCGTGCGTAATAATGCATGCTGCACGCATGCTGCGTGCGTACGTTGGTTAGCGTACACGTATATAAAGACGATGCATGCTCACGCACATATACATACATACGTACATATGGACATACGTACCTTCATACATATGTACATACATGCGTACGTACGTATATGCATATACACATATATATATGCATGCCTGCCTTTGCATGCATACCTACCTGCGTGCGTCCGTGGATGTATGCATGGAGGATGGATGCATGGGTTACAAAGA
Organism: Sphaeroforma sirkka; assembly: GCA_001586965.3. Classification (NCBI taxonomy): domain Eukaryota; class Ichthyosporea; order Ichthyophonida; genus Sphaeroforma; species Sphaeroforma sirkka. The sequence continues at coordinate 84,491 of LUCW03001912.1, read as the reverse complement.
TGCGTTGGCTTCATGGGACATGGATGCATGGATGCATAAACACGAAGATATGCGTGCATACGTGCATACGTGCATGCATACATATATACATACATACATACATGCATACATACATGCATGGATGTATGCATACATGCATATACACATACATACATACGTACATTCATATATGCATACATATATATACTCATGCATACATACGTTCATACAGGGACATGTACATACATATATTCAAACATACATATATCATACCAACCTACCTACCTACCTACGTCTATATATACATACATACACATAAGTACTTACATACTTACTTACATTCATTCATACATACATACATACATACATACATACATACATATATACATACATACATGCATATATATTCTGATTACAGGATAGTGCAACGGTTCTCTACAAGCTTGTATGTTTATAATTATTTTAGCGTAACCTATTGCGTTCAAAATTTTATTACATTAGCAGGCAGAAGGTAGACTTGAGGTTCCAAGATGGGTTTAGGCAGCCAATGAGCGCTGTTGTATGTGTGCTGAAGGGACAGGGGGTCAGCAGTGGATTCCACGAAGACGATGCAGATGCGCACAATATGGATGAAAGCTCATCGAGGGTATGTATCTATGGATCTTCTTACGGTTGCAGTATGCAAGCATGCGGACTTATAGTTATCCATGTACGTATTCATTGTTGTATTTAAAAAATTGTATGCATGTAGCATTTATTCACGGAGTAAACATGTATCTATTGATATATATATGTATATGTATAGACGTTGACATCAATGTGTGTATAATGTCGTACGTACGTGCATCTAATAGCCGTGTTAATGTAGAATTTTATATTCGCGGACATAGGCAACGTCGCGTACTTACGCATATATCCATGCATCGTCCGTTCAATCTGGGAAGTCTTTTTTTGCCTCGTGTGTAAGATAACTTCTAGAAGATCGTATAGACGTTCTATATCAACGATACCCCATTGCTCTTGGACGTTATTTCTGCTCTACGTCCACTAAATATATCTTTATCGCGCAGATCTGACCTATGTCTTCTTATCATCCCATCAGGGTGCTTTCGTAACGACTCTGGACCTTTCCCCGGGTGTGTACCAGTACATATTTTGCCTCGACGATGAAACATGGGCGTAAGTAGTTTAGATCGCTGGCCTTAAAGCCTACCTGCTTTATAAAGCATGTGATAGTCCGTGCGCGTCTGGAACTTCGGGCTCGTTTCTATCGCTGTGTTATTTTATGACTTCAGAGATATCACATGATTTTGCGCGTACGCAATCGAAGTGTGGAATGTCGGTTGCTTGTGGAGCTATCAATGTAACTCATTAGTATGATATCGAGTCTTTTACTGCTCACAGGCGACGCCAGTTTGATACTATTGTCAGCGCATATAGTAGCCTTCACTAACTGTCGTTCAATGGTGTTTATCTGTGGTTGATGTGTGTTCTGCAATATGAATGAACCTCACGCGAAGATTGGGTGCTTGGGTAGGATTTGAGTTCGTTGTGAAGAGAATTACATCATTGTGTGAGTAGGCTTGCGCTAGAGTACGGTCTGAGTTTGTTGTATAGTGATCATTGTGTTAGTCGCACTAGATTTTGTATACATACCCTTCATCGTATAACCACTTTGGCCACTCTGAAGTGTGCGAGATTTTCTAACTTTACACTGGGCGCCACAACAGGACCAATCCCAACGCACCACTGATTACGCTCACGGATGGGAAGACTGTGAATTATATCGAAGTCATCGAGGGCGAGAATGTCATAGCTACTCAGCCGGGCGTTGTGAGATGTAAGTAGAGCGGCACGCTGTCTTGTGTTCTTTACGCAAACCCTTTCAAGCGTTCATCACACTTCCAATTGAGGGGTTGTTTAAAATGCCGTGTAGTAGAATCCACGCGGGTTCCGTTAGTTTAGTGCGATGCAATCAAATGCTGTACATGATTGATTGCAGTGTGTAGCAGGCATGTTTCATAGTGTGTATCAATGTGTACTAGGACTAATCGAGTGGTACGGGTAACTTGTCGCTCAGCATTATTCACTGATCCGTGTGTTCTGTCCATTTGTATGTTACGCCGTACACTGCATGTGTGATGTGAGTGTTGCTCTGTTGGTTAGCATGTCGATTCACAACATAGCGTGATAGCATGATTGTAATTCTCAGACCAACACCTGCCGCTGCGCGTAGTATCGTATGAAATCTGGAATTTCAGTCACAAGCCGCTTACTTTCAGGTTCACAGCTCTCGTCATACCGACAGATGGACTATACCACGCAGTACAAATCAGTCACTTACATGCCACTACCCAACACCGTTGATTGAAAACACTTGCATACACGTCTAAACACTTGTACGCACATATACAGTGTCGCCCAACATGTTTAACACCGCGACGGAAGCCACACCCCTGTTGGCGGATTATAGTGGTAGCGATTCGGAAGGTGACGAGCGAGAGCAGCAAGCGCCCGGCTGTTGCAGACGGTTCTTTTGCTGCTGCTGCTGCTGTTAGCTGGGTAATACACACACACACACATGTATATATATATATATTTATATCCGGTGGTGGCTACTTTGATAGGCGGCAAAGAATTGGAATCATTAACTGTATTTACACACATATCTAAACCTATCATTGACTCTCTCAATTTTATGGCATCCTCAAAATAGATACATGTGCTTGTATCGAGTCACTTGTACTGGTGAATCCGAAGTGTCTCTGTGGTGTGCATTGGCATACACCGGGTGGCTACATACTTAAGAGACTGGTTCACATCTCTCCAGTAATTAAGCGAGGGATCCTTGTGGATCTGTATACGTACATGATGTGTGATGCTACCAAGTAAGGTCTAGATGTGCGCCTCGCAGCAAGGAGTGAGAAAGACTTGTGCTCACTTCTGCCAGCTGTCGAATTTTTAACTGTACTGACGCCAATAAGGACGTGCTGATAGGCATCACACAACCACAGATAATAGAGAGATAGGTTATACATTGTTCTCCAAACTCACGCTTGCAAATTTATGCACCGTGATCCATGGCAAGATTTTATTCATAGAATAGTTCACGAGATGGACGAAATGACGAGACCAGTACCGATTCAGTTGCACAACGGCCGAAGGGGTGTGCGCAGGTGAGACTGGAACGCTCACGGGGAAATCTCAGATCATTGGGACGGCCACATAGCCGAGTCATACCATCAATCCTGCCCCACACCGATACACAAACAAAATCCAGTCCTCAGGGTACGTCGTCCCTAATAGAGGAATACGCATACCTATTCAATAAACTGCGCACATCGCTTAGCTAAGGCACATAGGCGACAATAAACCTGACTGAAATGTATATGCTAGACACAGAGAATGCGAGCTTGTAGTCGCTAGTCTAATATACACTCATCACACTATGCAATACTCACTACAGTCGACAACACAGCATCAGTTACAGTAAATGCACGATCGATTCAATGAGTTTGCGTGTCTAACACTGCTTATTATTACGGCAGTATTTGTTCACTATCTTCTTGAAAAGAAAAGAGACATGGCTTGTGTACTCACACCAGGCATGTGTTCAGCATTATGATAGTCTCTTTTCCATGTTGAGACAATTACGTTCTAAACTCATCAAAGCAGGGGCGCGTTGAGATGATATACTATACAGACCATGCAGCAATCGATGTGCTACTCACTGCTGAAGTAGAATTGGTTTAAGAACCCCGAAATGCCACACTCTGCGGTCAAAAATTATCCAGCGAATAGTCCAGTCCAGGCATGTGCATCCACAGCCCCGACCGACCTAGAACCAACCCAATTGACATCTATGTTTAATATGTATTAACTAAGTATAACATTAACTAAACGAGTGTATGTATGTTTCGTCATTGATTCGCCACTCATAACAGCTAGAACTAGAAGTCTGGACTCTGTCAGTGGCGGTTCCGGCCATTTGAACCATATTTTGCCGTACAATACGACCAGATGGCCTGACGTTGGACCCTCACATCTTAGAATAGTCTATATATTCAATGCTGCATTGATACCATATCACTCTGTATTCTTTCTGTTTGCTGGACAAGTTTCCCAAACAATTTCTCGTTCTTAACTCTAAGCGGAAACAGAAAGTTCAGTCGTTGTTGGCGTAGCGAACACAAAAACACGCCACGTATGCATTACCTACTAGCTTTCTATGTCCCACCGATTATCGGGCGCCCATGCACTGTCTTCCACCATCGATAGCAATGCATTCCCCGGTGATGAACTTCGCCTTGTCAGAAACGAGGAAAGCCACCAGATCTGCCACTTCCTCGGGGTTTCCTGGTTTGGGCGAGAGCAGGACAGGATTAGCGTTAGCTGATTTTAAATTTCGATACACCTACTTTCCTTTAAGTTCTTTTTAGAGTAGATACAGCATTGGGTGAGCCAAATCATTTGGTCAAATAGAGACCTTGGGTGTTCCTAGACTAGGCAGTAGTAACGCTATTTTTCGTCAACAACAAATGTTGGGAGCATTCTGAAGGCGGGTGGCAGGCGACTCAATAAATTAACAGTGTCTGTGTAAGAGTCAGGGTACTTCTGCGCCGTCCTATGTCAGCACGCGCTGAGGCGTAAACATTCTGGTTTTAGACCTTGCAATACGTGTATGCTATAATATACTACCTCAGAGAACCGTCAGTCAGACTACACGGAATAGGTGCGTGTACATTTCATTCCCTCAGTAAAGATCAAGACACGAGTATGAATTGAGTGTCATTGATGCGGTTGCAGCACTCACATCATAAGAGAAATTCATTTATATGACACACTCAGCCGCTCGTTGGTGATACAGGCGACTACTGTGCATATAAAACTTACAGCAGTACAGCTCTACATAAATGTATGCAAATGTACTAGATACAGGGAAATGCATACGTACAATCCCAGAAGCTTTCGCATACCGTTCAGATATGTCCTTTCACTCTACGTATTCATGCACACAGCCGATACGTACCTACTCTCCCGAGAGATTTGGAGATGGGATGTGTGATCTCGATACACCTTTTCAGGAAAGCCGCATAGGCTTCGTCATCCAGTCCAGCAGTTTGATGAATGCCCGTGACAATCACTGATGGTTGAAATGTAGACAGAGATGAGAATCTTTAAGGACTTCCAAACGATACGAGGAGAGGATTAATAAGCAATCATTCACATTGCAGAATGAACTACGAGATACACAACCTTGAGACTGACATACGGCATGAGAGGGTTAGATACACAATCGGATGTGTTACGCCATATTAGTACGGTAATTTACAACACGGTATCGCTGGCCCACCTCCAGGGTTAACAGCATTAACTCTGATGCCGTCGGGTGCCAAATCTACCGCAGCACATCGCGTGAGCTGGTCGACCGCGGCTTTCGAGGCACAGTACGACGCCACACCCCCAAACGACTGTCAACAACACGGAGAAAAATTAGCGCAAAATCATGGAATACTTATCAAGGGAAGGCTTATGATTGTTTTGTAATGCATTCTGCCAGGTTATATAGGTACATGCACTGGACTCCGTCACCTCCCACAAATCTACATACGTATTAGAGGCATACATTCGAATACATATGATGACAGACAAATTGTCCCGACATAGAGCTGAGGACATCACCACCTTACCGTGAAACATGCAGCTTGCATTGGTGATATTTAAGCTTGATTCAGAGAAAAGAAAGGAGCACAAATACCCATTTGTAGCCGTCATGCCATGTATACATTAATACTATTACAATATGATTGACATGAACCAGCGCGAAATCGACTGATAGAGCTGCAGAAGAGTTCCAGATCCACCGGTTGCACATAGGATAATAATATTATGCCCAGGCTCAAGCTTGTAGACACAATACATCCAATCACTTGTAGAAATATTGCGTACCTGTTTACCGGTTACACTGCTCATATTGATGATACTAGGGCCGCTGGAGACACCTGATAGTTTCAAACAATAATCACGAGCGAGAGCTTCAATCAGTCCAGTGCTTGTGTGGGTGCCAATTTGTGTGCACTCAAACCTAACCAAGGTGAGCAATTGAGAGATTGTTATAGCAACATCCTAAACGATCAAAGTGAACTACACACAGACTCCGCAGGATGGGGAAATGTTGGAAGCAACGCTCGCAGCAAAGCACATTCTAACTAGGAGTATGGGCTCAGCCACATAGCAGGATATCAAGTAACTATGATATAAACTACAAGTAACTATGATATAAACTACACGTAACTATGATATAAATGACTTCAAGGCACATACCGGCTTTTCTCAGATGCGGAATGCTATGCTCCATAATTTCAAATACGGTTTGAACGTTGAGCTTGAAGTTGAACATGTAGTTATCCAGCCCAATCGACCCCATTGCCCCGCCCTAATATGTGGTGCGTGCAAAAGAATTGAGCCAAACAGATGTGAGATACACCTTCTTAAATAGTTGAGGTATGTTGACAACGTTTCAGGTTGATTTCTTGGTATACAACAATAGGTTATAGCTATAACATGCTGCCTCAATGTGAATGTGTCTTGTAGTAGCCAACCTCTGCTGCAAATGAAGTAGACGTGATAATCGCCCAAACACGGTACATTTTGTACTTTGACTCCGTTCCGGCACTTGTTAGTCGAGCAAGGAAGCATTGGGAGACACAGTAGGGAGTGCCAAATGCTTGGGGCCTGAAAGAGTAGAGATTACTCAATAGTGCGGGACACAGAACGCAGACCACGTGAAGGACAGGCCTACATATACCATATACAACATGATTAAATGTATATTCAGTTCCAAATTACCACCGGACAGACGTCATCAGTGCAAGTCCAGTACATGCTCATGACCCTGGGACTGGGCGCACATTTATCAGCCTTGATAGCACGCGTGCGTGCATGGGCCACAAGCACCTCTACTATACTCAACCCATACATTTCTACATGACACACAGCGCACCTTTAGAACCCCGGCACAATTAACTACACCCGTAATTCCTCCTAAGATCTCCGCTGCGGAGGTGACAACTCTCTCACACTCGCCTGCCTCCGCGAGATCGGCTGTGCGGGACCAAACAAGTGACAGTTGAGCAAGGCGTGGTTAAACAGATGTGCGGTTGAAAAAGAACGAACACTAACACACCGGGTAATTACATGCGTGCCATAACTGTACCTGCATGTGGGGCACAATAGACATTGTACCAGGACTGGATATATACAAATCAGCGCTGCAGACCTACGCCGGTGTGTGAGCTATCCACGCGCGACGAAATATACACAGTATAGCAGGTGGACCTACGAGATACACATTTGTGTGATCGGAAACAGACCGCTCGTAGATATAGTATTCGGTTTGTATACAGTTGCGCATACATATAGAAGACAAGTTACAACCCTACATATAAACAAAAACTAAAAGTGCATAACATACAACATTCCGTCAAGGAACGCAAATTTCTGATGCTGAAAGATATTCATCTATTCATGAAGTGTTAAGGGGTGGCGTGTTGAGTGTACCAGCTGTGAGATAGCAATTAAGACTCGTGCAAGAACTAGATAACTCTGCCCCAAGTAACACAAGGATACCACACTCGAGTTAAGCTTTTACGCATGGATGAATGGCTTAGGACGACGATTGTTACAAATGTGTCAGTCATGCGCTATAACACCACTGTCATACAGCTACTGGCGCGTGTGCAAGTGAAACCCTCTGGCAATGTTGACGTCAAATACATCCTATCCATAGTTCAAATGTATATACACGCTTTGCGCGAGCTTCGTAGTGGATTTAAACCCGAAACACCAATTCGGAACAAATGCAGGTAGAAGAGTACACCACTGACAAAATTCGTCCATAGCCGAAACATCACTAACCAGATCTTTGTAGTCAAATTGTAGTCAGACTAAACTCGCTGTGCATCGACTAGTGTTTACAACTCACGAGGCTAAGCTTGTGCACGTACCTACGACAAAGTCATAGCAACCACCGGAGGATTTTAGTTCGTTGAGTGCGGCTACATTCCGACCGGTGGCTACAACCTTTGCACCTGCAAAAATGAGAAACAATTTGTTAGCGCAGGTACTAAATCACAACGCGCGAGGACCAATATTATGTTCACACAGTACAGAAGTAGCCAACTGCCCAGTACATTTGTAGTTAGCCCGTTTATATATGCGGCATCGACTTCTTGGCCTGCTTAACAACAGTACCCATACTGGATATAAATAGGGAAGTAGTGCTACCGGTATACTTGTTTGAGCGTAGACGCTGGCAAGCCCTCGGATTTCTGGTTACTCGTGTGACTATCACTTACACAGAGACCAAGTAAGAAATAAGCATTGAGTAGATTAAGGTATATGTATAGTTGGTATGGGGAATACACAAAATTGGTTAACACTAGACCTTCATTACGGAATCATTTTCAAACCTGAACTTGATGCACAATAACACTATTCTTGAGATGTACCAACTAGATATACATGCACATACAAGCTTTGCACACGTCAGCTATAGATGCGCTGACTTGTAGGTAATCACTATCTTGTTTCAAGCACGCACGATGTACTTGAAATAAATATGTGACATAGATGTCTTGATTTAATTATGATATTCGTGCACACGTGTGCGGGAATTTAAATCTCTCCCAACTGCGGATATGTTACACTGTTACTGTGCAGCTGGCAGAGTATACGATATTCGTGCACAGCCTAGAATATAAGCGTTACGAGTGGTACGAACATCGAAGTTTGAAAGTTGACTGATAGCGAAAGATGCTTCGATATATGCATTCCGAAGAGTTACAACAATTAAGTACGCAAGTGGATTTCAAGCGAAATGTCCTCCTTATCCACATACCCTCACGTGTAAGAACCTGGGCTACGGATCGTCCGATACCACTACTGGCGCCGGTGACAAGGATAAGCTTTAAGCTAAGCATGGCAGATGGGACCGTGAGAAGATTGGCTTGGAAGTTATACTAAAGTGTATCCACAGGAGAGTGTGCAGCTAGATAAATATATATTTAGAAGAGGCTGTTTGTATTTATGTAAATATAAAATGGATGAAAACCCAAGAAAGCCAAGTAATACTAACGCAGCGTTCAATCATCTGTAGACAGCCTAAATTAGACATTTTGATGAACTGTGGAATCTATATTGTGGATCGAATTAACGAGGTTCGCCAAGCAGTGTGTGATTATAACCAAGGATTCAATGGCTGCACTGGTTGCACATATATATGCTATGCTATTATAAATTTTACATAGTAGTATTGTATGTTTCACCCTTTTGCTTGACACGGCGGCGACGCCCGTTTTTTCATCGCGTTGTGAATGCGCTGAAGATGTGAGAAGTTGTCAAGAGTTGCTGTTTGGCTCAACAATGTAACCTAACCTAAAACATGAACGAACACCTGATGTCTATGTCTGTATTTTGCAACTGTTTGTCCAGGAAGTTGAAGATCTCCTGAACACACCACTACGTACCCATAGTCATCACTTCATAAGTAGCTGTCTTTATTTCCTATATTTTTTTTGGCGCGGCCGAATCTGACTAGACCATTAACACTAGAGAAACACGAAGACGCAGTTGCTTCAACCTAGCTGAAGCTCGCCTATGCAGAAAATATAAATATGAACAGTGACTGAAATCATCTCGATATTTGTTCAGTCAATATACCTCTATTTCTTTGTAAAACCACCCTACTGGCTGTTATTCCCTGCAACTTCATATACGATGTCATAGGTCATCCCGCCATTTATATATCGGACGTGTTTCAGAGTTACACACCTTGGGCATGTATCGCTGTGTGCATTTACAGACCAACAGGGGAATGCTATGTCCCTCTTCCCAAATTTGGATAGCACTGGCGAGAATCTCCTCCAAGCCGGTTATGACCAAGAAACCACAATGCTTGCTACAAATGTACAAAGTACCCAACCGTCTCGCCTTTCAGCTCTAAGCATTTCATTCGCCCCTCGATATTTCAAACAGCAATCTCACGTTTCACTCCATATTACGATTTCTGTTGGCTATATAAGAAAAACCGCTCGGTTATTCTTCATCCGTGGTATCGCTCTTGTAGCTTGTGTCAATCGAGGCGTCCGCAAATATTCTTTGATAATATATGATACTTTGAGAACCAGATACCAGCTTGTATCTTGCGTATATCACCAGAGACTACACTTATCGTACTTTCAGTGGCGGTAGGAGGCATCTTGAATACCATAGCTTTGCGCCAGCAGTTCGTCAATTCTTACCAGTTTGTTACTTGTGTATAGTGACTACCTGTGGTAGTGGTCGATTCAGCTGCCTACTTATACATATACCTTCATATGTTGATTCATAGGAACATATATGGACAAGTATGTGTACATGATCTGTACAAAAATATATGATTTCTCCTCACGGGTGGCATAAGCTGCTCGATAAGCTGTTGCTTCTCTGCAGTATGCCGTGCATACTTCGACTGCGATTGCTCGTCACTGACTTCTGGCGTTGATATCCCATAAGGCGCTGACAATCTCCTTACGGAGCCCATCCAAACACATCCATACACAGACACATATATATGTATGTACATACACATACACATGCATATATATATATATATATATATATATATATATATATATATATATATATATATATATATATATATATATATATATATATATATATATATATATATATATGAATATAAAAATAAATATGAATCTAGATATCGATATATCAATATATATGTATATATGAATATATATAAAAATATGAATATAGATATATAAAAATATGAATATAGATATGAATATATCAATATATGAATATATCAATATACCAATATATATATATATATATACATAAATGTATATGCAAATACCAATATACAAATAACTTATGTACTCATGAATGATACAGACTGCTCGACCGGCTGCTACTTCGGTGCAATATGCCGTGCTTACTTCGACTGCTTCTGCTCGTGGCTGACTCTTGGCGCTGGTATCCCATACGTCTCAGAAAGTCATTTTCCGTTATAACCGATTGCTCATCGAACTCAAACGCCGAGCTTCTTCCCCCGCAATCACTTCCGTCGATACATCCATTCTCGCTTTCACATGTATCGCATGTTACCATATATGAGTGTGGTGCAAACCTCAGTATAACTAACACCAGAGCCAGGCCATACGCACACACAAAGTACATCCTGGCCCCGGCAGCAGCACCCAGAGACGCACTCAACCACAGTGAAGCAGCCGTGGTCAAGCCTTTTACTAGTGGTGTTTCAGTAGCTTTGTAAATCATACCCGCACCCAAGAACCCTACCGCTGATGGCAGTGCAGCAGCCACACGCGATGCATCGGTCTTCATTGGTCCAGTTACAGTGACAAACATCGAACACAGTGTGTAACAACATGCCCCAAGACTTACGAGAGACATTGTGCGCAGGCCTGTGACCCTTTCTGGGCTGGCGCGCTCATAGCCGATACACCAACCGGCAAAGATAGATGCTAGTAATCTCCTACCGAGATCACATTCACGCAGTGAAAGGCCTATGAGCTGAGTGTAGCGTATATCCAGGCATACATCGGTGTCGTAGTCGGGGTTTGAGTACACTTTGCCGGACGGTGTAGACATACAATTCCCTGGTTCAAATATTGCGGATCCTAAGAAGACAAATGATACACACAGCATTGCGAGAAGAACGAAGGCGTAGACCAGCGCATCGCGACCTGGATTATGTTTGAAGTAGCTTTTGTAATTCTTCACCACCCACCCGTACATTCTAAACCTGAATTGTATCTCAGTACCTGCCGTGTCGTATGTCAATTACTTAGAGGGTAACACCGAATAATATTCATTTACGGGCCAGCACATATTTTATTTACATAAATACCTTGTGTATAAATATGTATCATCTCGGGTTGCAATATTTTATGTTTCGGCTGCAGGCAGTTCAGGCCTTCGGCCTTCGAG
>LUCW03001912.1:65000-70000 GCA_001586965.3 Sphaeroforma sirkka | reverse complement strand
ATGCCCGCCGGATTCGTATTTCATCTCTCCGCTGCAGTGACTGTATTTTATGTTTTGTCTTTTTTGCGGTCGGACATCAAACCCAAGCTCAGTAAGGCGGAATAAGGACCTTTTGTGTTATTAAACTTAGTTTAATTGGGCTATGTGTTGGCAATCTGCACTGTCGCTGTGAACACACCTCACAGTGTGGCGGACTGTAAATTATGAAATTATATCTCAATCTTATATGCCAGCACATGTTAAGATAAGAGCCCATACAGCGAAAATACTGCCATATACCAGAGTGGAGGGCTCCCGGAAGACCACAGCTAGCCGCGAGATCTTTTGGGCTTGAATCCTCCCGAGTCTCTTTTGTCTACCGGATTCCCTTTTCTTTTTACTGGCCCTTGCTTCTTCTGAGTCTTCGGGTTGCTCTTCTGTTTGCCCTTGCCAGGGGTTGCAGAGGGGTTTGAGCAAGCAGTGCTTTTCCGGGTTCGTCTTGATGTAAATCTGAGAGTAGCCACTGTGTACAAAGCTGACGTATTCATACTAGTATGATAGCAAATTTTATTTGTCAATTACGCATTGCGTAGCTGACTCAAAAATTGCCCAATCACTCTGTGTTTCAGCTCGTGTTTGAGCTAGAATCTCTCAAACGTATCGTCAAAGTTTGCACTTCATGCTTTAAAAATATAAATATTCTACTATAAAGACTGCGTGCCGCTCAGTATATGAGCAGGATTACGGATACCATTAGATATATTATTTCCTTACGTTTGTAGATCGTTTCTGCAAATTCAGCGTTGACACAAAACCAAAGAAGCAATGATGCATCATATTCATAGACTCGGTAGTATGTATGTAAATAAAAAAATACTTGTTCATTTTATGGAACATATGTACCTATTTGTATAAAAAAAAATGACACTGTCTGGAAACAGTATGACGGATCTCTGCAATTTGTTTTTTTTTCATGGGGTAAAGCCGCAAAAGACATTTGTTAAAAAATATATAAAACACCGCTGACGCCGGTGGGAAACTAAAAGCTCTGAAAATAGGGAGAAATATTAATTTTTATTTTTGGGTTTTCGTACCCTTATTAGTTTTTATGAAAGCGGGCCCCATGGTTAAACTGCAAATTCAATTTTAGTTCACGTTTGGGTCCAGATTGGTGGTGGGGGGGGGGGGGGGGGGGTTCGACCGTTCGTTTTCTTATACGTTAATTTATAATTTTGAGTTTTCGTACCGCTTATGGGTTTTTTTTAAAAGTGCAACTTCAATTTTGGTTCACGTTTTGGTCCAGATTTCCGATTTTTTTTTGTTGTTGATGTTGTTGTTGGGTGTGGGGGGGGAAGCCCCCACATCCGTATCTCTTCTACTGCTGGTCCCCAATAACTGTATCTTTTCTACTGCTGGTATCACATCGTGTTTCTTGTATTGGGTCTTTTCTATATTCATGTACAGGGTCTCAAACGGGCATAAAAAGCTTGACTTTCTTCCCTATTTGGAATAAATAAAGTTCTGAGGGACCTAATAGCTAAAGCTTTTAGTGATAAATAAAATAAACTATGTAGAACAAATGGAGGAATCTGAAGGTTTTGCCCACATTGTTTATTCAACCTCCCCCAGCCCCTTTCCAATTGCCATACCGGGTTTGCGACTCTGCAGTCTGCTCCTCTGCGAGTCTGCGGGCTGCGGACTGCGGGCTATGGGCCAGCCCCACTCCAGAAACCAGAGCCAAGTTGCCAACACTCACGGATCTGCTCATCATGCAAAATCACTCCTCACGGAGTCACGAGGCAGTGATATGTGAGCAGACGCCCGATAGCGACTGGAGGTCTTTTGTGTAAATTTAACTGTTTCTGATGAGACTCTCCGCAAATCCGTAAATCGGTCGTCAGAGACACACAAGGCCACAACAACTCAAATTATGACACTTGTGTCCCAAAGTCTTTGCAATAATGAGACTGAATAACACGGCCCTCCGGCGATGATGATGCGGTCAAACGGCAATTCGGACAAATGGCATTTTTCCCCTATAAATGTTGCTGTTTGCGAAAATTGCTGTTCGACCAGGCATTTCCAAAGGGCCATGGTATAACCGAGCTGTTGAGAGTGCCTGACTGCCTGTTGCTACCTCTCTCTCTCTATGTACTACAGGCCAAATAGACAAATAGGGTGCGTAGTCACTCCCAAGTCTCGACTCCTCTCAAGTAAGTTACTGGCAAGTGGCAGTACTTAAAAATCCACTGCTCGTGGGCTGGTGCCTGTCGTCTGCACTCTGCACACTGTGCCCGACACTCTCGGTTGCTGTCGCAGCTGCACTCTGCAGTTTGCATTCTGAGTCTGCACTTTGCAGTCTTCATTCTGCAGTACTGCCACTCCCCTGACAGCTGTATTGCCCTGCCTTCTGAGCGTTGGCTAGTGGGGGGGAGTGGGGGGGGAGGTCAGGTGGTGGGCCGGTGGGCCGGTTGTCGGGTAGGATTGGGCTATTGTCACATGATACTTGATAGTGCTCATGAGGTATGAGCATATCATGTGTGGTTTCCTGGTTATATTTTTGATTTTCAATGTTCACTTTTTGTTTATTTTTTCTACAAAATTGAAAAGGTTTTTTTTGGGGGATTCTAAAAAAAGAAGAAGAAAAATTATTTATGATTTTATTTAGAAGGCTATTTATGGCATTCACATCTTTTTAGTTAAAAATACATTCTGGGACGTCTGGAGTCTGGACACTCTCTGATCTGTGAGACTGTGACTGTTATATGTATTTATTATTTATTCTCGAATCTCGATTCTCGAATTCCCGATTGTTTGTGTATTTATTGTTTTGTTTTACAAATGTTTTTAAAATACAAATATAGAAAAATACAATTATAGCTGGTGTATTTACAACTGTACAATGTATTTACATACATATATTGACCACGGTCCACACTCCACGCCTCCACGGCGACTCGGCGAGTCGCCCGGCGGAGTCGGCGATTCAGCGAATTCCAATGCCTTCTGTTTGTTTTTAGAAAAATATTTACCAAATTCAATATGTATTGTGTTTTCGTCCTACGGACGTTAGTCCGCTCAGCCATATTTTCTTTCTTCTCTAGTTGGTCATAGACTCCAGAGGGCCATGGTGTTTGGTACATATTTATGTATTTACATATTTTATTTATGTCTAATATACAGTCATACAGATCCTGATTCGTGCCCTACTTACTATTTACTAATTACTACTAGCTCTCTCTCTAGTGAGTCTTTCTCTCACTCTACTCTCTCGAGAGAGAGAGAGAGAAAGAGAGTGTGGGGGCCTGTGTGCCCCAGTCCCTCTCTCTCAGCTCTCTACTCATTGTCAGAGCGAGAGAAAGAGAGGGGCCTGTTTCATTTTGGTTGTTTTTTATTTTTAAAAATAAATAACAAATACAAAAGGTCTCACATTTCCACAATTTCCTTTTTTTTTTCAAATTTCTAATTTTTGGTTTGTTGTTTTGTAAAAAAGTAGAAAATATATATATAGAAAAAGATACTGTAAATAAATACACGTTACACAGAAGTGCTATTTAACGTTCTAAGGGTACTGGATAGAATTGAACGTAACCGCATATTTATTCAATTTTAAAACGTTACAACGGTTGTAATGGGATCAGAAGGGCCTACCTAAGTTATTTTATAGGACTAATACGAATCGTGATCATAGTACACATTAAAATATGAAGACCCGCCAGTTGCACCTATGTGCATACAAAGGACCGCATATGAAATACTAGTTGAACGTAAACGTTTATTTATTGGATTTATACATGTTTTAACGGAAAACGGTTTGAGGTTAGCAGAAGAGTCATACGCTGCGTCACACTTCTCAAGTTCTCTCTACTAGAGTCCTCTTAACAGTCGGCAATTGTGTGCTGACTGCTGAGTGCTGAGTCCTGACTGCTGACACGAATCATGAGTTCATGACGTGCGTGACTGGTGACTGGAGTCTGGATATAGTGGAGATTGGACATCATGTGGTCGTGCGTTTAGCTAAAAAAAAAGCCTTTAGATTTTTTTAAAACCCGTCGACAATACAATCAAGATGTGTATTTTAAGATGTGTATATTTTGTTTTACTAAAATATATAGTAAAAATTAGATTAGAGCTATATCACAGCTTAAAAAAAAGCATACATATTTAGTTTTTTTTAAATTGGATTAAAAAAAAATCACAAAAATTTATTCAGAGGGGCGAGCCAGCCAGGGCAGCCCAGGCCCCAGGCCGGGCCATGGCCCAAACTCCAAAGGGCAATGGTTTATTTACCACTCGAGAGTCTGAGTCTCAAAACTCACATTGTCACAAGTCACAACAAGAATTTTAGAAAACAAGCGCGAAGTAAAAAGTTCACACAATTTGTTTTGTTGTTATTTTTATTTATATTCACAAGTATAGAAAAAAACAAATCATAATCTTGTTCTTTTTCGTTTTTAAAAACAAAAACAAAAAAGAAGGCAGAAAAATCTAAAACTGTTTGTAAAATAAAATAAAAACCTGCATTCACGGTCACGCCGTCACGGATGACGGATCATCTGCAATCACCTGTTGGCTGTTCGATGTTTCCGATTTCCGTCGACAGTTTGTACTGGCAGATAATGGTTTTATTCTCTCTCAGATGTGGCGGCTCTTCAGGATAGCTCTTGTGGCCTCTGCATTGATCCGGTTCACGTTTTTCTGAAGAATGAATAATTTTGGTTGCGTTAAAACGTTTTACCTCATTTTCGACTTGATATACCAACATGCTCTGGGTTCAACTTCAAGATGCACAGTAGCAATATGGGACAATTTTAGGTGACAAGTTTGTCCTTCAGAATGATCCTTGATTTAATTTCAGGACACCATATCTGCCGTAAAACGCTAAAATTACAGCACTTGAGATTGAAATTTAAACGTTGGAACGTTTTACTGGTTGAGGTGGACCATTCCAATTTCTTTAGCCTTCTAAGTGGCAGCCATTCACACAACATAGTATGACTCAATATGTCAACGTAAAAGTT
>LUCW03001912.1:30000-60000 GCA_001586965.3 Sphaeroforma sirkka | reverse complement strand
AAGCTGCTGGAGC
This sequence comes from Sphaeroforma sirkka, assembly GCA_001586965.3. Taxonomy (NCBI): domain Eukaryota; class Ichthyosporea; order Ichthyophonida; genus Sphaeroforma; species Sphaeroforma sirkka. The sequence continues at coordinate 59,987 of LUCW03001912.1, read as the reverse complement.
AAATGCGATCGCTAAAATGCCTTCCTCGTAAAAATATTGGTACAATTACAACCACATCTACGGGTTGCATCAAAGGTGGACTACGATCTAAAAGTGCCTTTAGAGGGATATGGAACAATGTGCATGAGAAACTAAAAATCACTGAGAAAGAGAAGATCAAGAAGGGTGCGAGTATTGGCGTATGTGGTGGTTAGGAAGTCATAAGGCGATCTCGACCCACAAGATACGATTTCCCAGAAAAGTTGAAACAGGTGATGCCACAAAAATCGATCAACATATACATTAGGGAGAAGTCTGGGTTACAGAGTCGAAGAATCATGGATGGGGATGGTTTACCGATGACTGCGGCAGTGGCGAAAAAAGGCGTGGGTGCGACACAAACCAAGAGTGGGGTGAATAGTAACCCGATGAACGATGTGGACGCGATGAATGCGCAATTTAAGATCAAGAGAGAAGCAATTGGAAGCCAGAAAAGGAAGATAAAGGCCATAAATCTCAACGAACCTACCGGATTGGAAACTTGTAAGAAAAAGCCAAAGGGTGAGGTGATAGTGCTAGGATAAACCATCCACTGAGCCACAAACAACTTTGTGATTGCCATGCTGGTGTGTCACCTAATCACACAGACGACTTCGTTTACGAGAAATGAACTATGCCGTTGGAGCGTATTTATGAGCTACTAGGAGTATATGCAACAACAAGGGCACTAGCTGGGTGTTCCGTGCTGCCTCACTATATAGGGGAAAGCGAGCTACGCTGTTAATGGTCATCACGCACCGAGTTTACAGACAATTTCAATGTATGATACCTCGAGTGCAGTGTTTTTCTCGAATACACTTGCATGAGACAACCGGTGGTATCGTAGTATACATTGACGGGCATATAACCTGAATCAAGAAATATATATATATATATATATATAAATATAAATATATATATATATATATATATATATATAAATATATATATATATATAAATATATATGTATATATACGTGCTACCAGAGTACATAGATAACGCATATAACAATCGGCCTGGATGAACTATTTATTATCCCGTTGTCACCTAAGGTACGCTTTAGATCGAATCATTGCAACAATATGGTGAAAAGTAGTAGTAAATTTCACATGCTACCGCCGTCAACAGTGCGGCGATTGGATTAAATGATCGCCACCCTACCACTCTTTCGATACTTCCGTTTCGTCGCTGCTGGTTTATACCATATTTCACTTTTTTGACTGCACTAGACTTTCTTCCTGGTACCAAATGCCCTTTGGACTTTAAAAATAATGGAAGACATACGCTGAGCATCAGATATTGACTGACATGTACGAGTACACACACACAGTATGTACGAGAAGAGACTAATAGGGACAGACTGATGTGGAGGCACTATAAGATGCTTTGTACATCTAGATCTAGTACAGTGGTAGCGTTCAAGCAAATCGCCAGTGATTCGATATCAATATGAATCTAAGCTGTGCACAGGCTCGTTCAATTTTCTATTAAAAGAATTGAACCCCACTTGATACTATGTCGAAGATTGACCAAGTCTATAACACTCATAGTACATCTCTTACTCGACCTTCTTAGCCTTCAGTTTCTCGTCAACTACAACCTTTTTGTGGACGCCGCCCTCCAAGAATATCAACGCACATAAAAGTGCACTTGTGACAACAACGACGGAATAGAACTTTGGGTCGGCCAGATCGCCGCCATACCGCTTGATGTACTCCAGGTGGTAGATGATATTAGCGCTGAGGTACAAGCTCACTGATAGCATATGTAGCATTCCGGCCCAAGAACCATACAACCCAGTAAGTGGAGGGACCAAGCACGAGAAAATAACAACACCGCAGGCGATGGCCCGGAGATAATCCGTCTTGTCCATAATATCGAAATGATGAATTGGGTTTTGTAGCAGGTACAAATCCCCGGCCTGGACTACCATCGTCACCAATTCGATCAAAACAGCTGCCATTGTTTCTTGGTATTCAGTAACGCTTGAGTGTATTTTAGATACTTTGTTTGTGTATACACACTCTTGTTTAAATGTACTGTTGTGATAATCCAATTTAGGAGTATTTAAATATGTAACAAAGGATGCAATACATACGTATGTTTTTTTAAAAAGCAGCATAAAAAAGGAGATTAAACTGCAGTACTCAATCGAGAAGAATTTTCGACCACTCACCCAGAGACCAGAGTTGAAATCCCGAAGGTATTACTGTAAATAGACGTTCATATTTACCTCAAAACGTTAAATATTAAACGATATTTTAAAACGAGCCGAGGCTATTTTTTAGAGCTTGAAATCTCGATGGTATGGTTGTAAATAAACGTTTACATATATATATATAAATTTAACGGTTATTTTCAAATCATTTTTTATAAAGATAAACGAGCTGAAGTTATTTTATTAGCTTCTAGCTCGAGACCGGGAGGCGGGAACTGGGAAGTCAGGCACCAGTTCAGCTGTCTCTCTGGAGAAAGAAATACACATAACACGCTCACGGCGCCAAGCGGCCAACAAGGCGGCTCACCGCCTTTTGCTCGATGTGACTGTATTTATTTATAGGAAGAAAATAAGCCAGAAGACTAAAATAATTATGTCGCACCTAATCGGCTAATCCTGTGCCTAATCGTTGTAAAATCAGTTTTGAATTTGACTTTTTTTTTAAACAAAAAAACAAACGACACTTATATTTAGTTTGCGACATGGAATGAGATAAATTGATTCGCCTATCGCATCGGATAAGGCGATTTAAATACAACATACTGATATGGGTGTGGAACATGCCTATATGCCAACTGTGAAAATTATAACTACTGTGAGTATGTAAATATATGCTTTGTATATTGTGCTAGAGTGTCATATGTGCGTGTCCATATTGTGCGCAAACTAATCGACTGACAACGCCCCATACACAAGTAACTCTGAAGGTGCCAGAGCAAACTCGATAGCAATGTCAATTGTGCTTAAATTAAAGAATGGGGACGATACACGAAGATGGGAGGCAACCCAGCAGTTCACGTGGTGTCAATTATCAGATAAGGTACGTATCATGAGCGCACCTACACGAACGTTCTTTGGACTTATTAAGATTATAGTTCATTTAGCGCGTGAGCTGCGAATAGTGCTATTTAGTGAAATGTACCAGATTGATGTCTAGAACAAGACGGGTAGCCAACGCAATAGACAGTGGTCCTTGAGACTAAAAAATGATAGAATATCTTCTTCGCTGTGATCAACTTGACTTCACATTCGTGCATAATATATATATATATATATATATATATATATATATACCAGTACAGTGTAAGCCAAGATAAATCTACATATAGTCCTTACGGCTTTGTCTAATACAACATTAATTTCCATTATGGCAGATCAAATTATTGTTTGGATTACAGGACGCAATAGTACGATATACAGACTGTGACGGAGACAAAATAACAGTATCTACGGACGAAGAGCTTGAACTGATGAGTATGTCTGACTGATTTGAGTCTGTGATTAAAAAAATTGACCTTCCAAAATTGTGTGAGGTTAAGTTGCACACTTATAAGTAGAAACAAAATTTGTCAATATAAACGTATATACACATACAAATATACACACACCAACGCACACTCAAACACACAATCACACACACACACACACAAGCACACATACACACATATATATACATATACATATATATATATATATATATATATATATATGGTATCAATTTAAATTGTTATTATGCTGACATCCGATTTTACTGTGAAAGGTCAGGGTTACGCATTGATCATTGAGTTGGTATACTGTATATACATACTGTGGATTGTTGTATTATTTGAGGCATTCTATCTTCTACACGATGAACTGTGGGTCAAAATTCGCTGTAAATTTATGCAGCAGAGTGAGTATGTGCTAGACTACTAAACAAGTTGGAGATCGAGCAAGTATCGTTCCTTTTGGTCGTATTCCGACATTTGAACGTCTAAATGACTGTTTTCCGGCTCTGTTTGAGCTGTTTTCGACCTAGTATACTTCGTAGATCAAATATTAACACAGCATATTCTATATTGATATATGTCTTAAATTGTAACATCTTCGTACTGTCTGGTGTGTTGCACGCCTTCAACTCAAGCTTGTTAACAGTATCAGCAGAAGGCACATACGAATTCAACGTGGCGAATGTATTTTGTACATAACACCTGCGTTTGTATTCACAGGGAGAGATATGAAAGCATCCGCAAGTTTTCTACTATCGGTATCAGCTCCCGAGAAAACCGAGCAACGCTCGCCCAGAGCAAGCCCTCCTGCGATACGAGCTCATCGTGCATTGTCAGAAGCACGCAAGGATTCAATCCCAGGTATGGAAATATGATAAGCTGGTAAGGCTCAAAATGTGCTGCAATATGGTTGTCCTTATTTGTTCAGTATGTATAGTAGTAGATGATAATTTTGATTTTGTACACTAAAGGTACAAGCTCGATTCGCGGAGTCAGTGTACCTGCTAAGCTCATTTGCTCTGAATTTCAGGTATATGCCAAAAGCTAAGGTACGACTACATAGTATTTTATTAGTTCTAAAGAAACCAGCAATAACATATGTTACTCTCTAGAATTCAAAGTCTTACACAAGTATAGCAACAGCGTGTCGATGTATTAGTTGGTTGCAGGTACTATTATGTCTTTGTGTATTTGAAGGATGTCCTGTATTATAGTTTTTGACAACCAAGTTAGTCTATGCTATCGGACTGTGAATTACTTTCCTCTGCTCGTTATACTCCGAAAATTTATCCAGGAATGAGAGCCAAGCTTTCGCCGGACGCTGTAGAAACATTTGGAGAAAGCGCAGAAGAACAAATTATTCAGATGCTCAGAGACATCAGCATATACATATGCACAAGAGGTACGCATTTTGAGCTAACTTGTTTATATGTTCGCTAGCATACAAATTTTAGACTTAAGCACTGATTCTAGAGGCACATTTTCCTCGCTATGTTTTTGCTATGTTTCAAGGTGGTATCAAGTAATAGCAGTTATAACCGAAATTGCATGAGGTTGGCAGAAGTCTTCCAATAATGACCTATTTGTACGAGTTTTTCAGCGCATACAAGTAACACAGTATGCTTGTTTATTTTCGTTGATACTTTCATTGTAAGCGTCTGAGTCTGTTTCTGAGTGTAGTGGCAACATCGTCTTTCTTTGGCACATCGTTTCAAGTTGTACATTTGTCTGGATGCCATCTAGCTTCTACTTTTGTAGCGTAAGTGTTGGCAAGTCTATCGACAGAATAGGCACGGGTGTGCCCTACTGCGATAAGTATAACTGACCATCAAAGGTATTGCATGTGAACAAATTTTTATTTGAACCTTTTCCAAACTGAAAGCGTATCCTCTCTGTATATATACATAGTGAAATGATCTAAGCATAAAAAAAACCATATTTGGGTTGCTGAATTCACAGACAGAGAGTAAACAACGCTAGATGTAAGCTAGAATAAATACTTTAGTATGTGCACTTACTGTTTTTCAACCTGATACACTCACAGAGGGACTCGCCAACGAGCAGCTCTTCAAGGAAGTAGCCTCTAAGAAGAGCCTCATGACAAGTACGTGCACACGGCCGTATGTTTTCTGTCTCTGTGTATGATAATCGGTCGTTTATCGTGTCAAAATCAATTGTTATTGATGGGAGTGGAGTCCGTTTCTAAAACAGACTGAGAAGAATCACAACCAGTGTGGTCAATACCTGATGGCACAATTGGTGTAGCAATATCATGTCGTAACCAAAATCATTGGTGCCTATTCTAATTGCTTAGAGTATGTTACAGGCCTGCGAAAATCAACTGTATATTTCGTGAATATTAGCACAGGCATGTGAACTCCCGCATAACTTTGCTGTGTAGAGAAGCGGAGACGAGCTTCAAATGTAACATTTTTATAGCGTTGTGCGTGGCAACTAAAAACTAACCCGGCTTGCTTGACTTTGGAGGAGACAGTATAAGGCTCCGCAGTTCTCATTGATATAATATGCGTTGCGATTCTCTGGCCACCAAATCACTCGTCAGTTAGAGATGCCGTATACAAGTATATCTTCATTGCCTCACCTAATTAATTTCGTCCATACGTGTTTCTATCACATCACAGATCGTGCCGATGCCTGCGGCGAGAACGTCCTACTGAGTAAGACGTGTGTATTATGAATTTTGTGACATTGGTGGCTTTCTCTTAATTTTTGTTGATCACTTGAACGTGACTCTACATCACATCCCCATCTTTGGTAGGTAATATTCACTTCGAATAGAGGATCTACCCATAGCGCGTGATTTGGATTGTGCCGATACGCAATACTTGTCGATGTCAGTCCGGTGTCACTCCTGTGGTTCGTCTTCTACGAATGTTGTGTCTATTGCCTTGTACCGATCAGTCCATTGGTTTGAATTTGATTTTCATACCCTAGATTTCGCAATCATACGACCGTATTTACTACTTGTCAAGCTCGCAGATTGAGGTTTCCACCACAGTTTGGACAAAGCTAGCGAACTACCTCTTACTCTTATATGTATCACTCTTTGTTTCAGCTACGCAAGTTAAAAGTTGGAAAGTTGATCAGGTTGCTGACTGGCTGGCGGGTACAGGATTGGGAGATTTCGCACCGCTGTTTAATGGTAGGTACTTCTTGTTCCAGTCTGAAATATTATGTATTCATCTACACAATATACAACTCGAAATACGGGCATAATCATCGAAAACAAACCTGAGTCTTACATCGTGCTATAGAGAAAGATTAAGCTACCCTCCAACCTTACAATGATAAAATACCTATTCGTCAAATTAACCATCTCACTTACTAATAAATAGTTAAGAATTGTAGCGTCCTAAACTACACACCAATTCCCAAGTACACTGTGTTCTAACCTGAATGAAACTCAAACACGGCGCAGAGAATGAGATCGATGGCGAAGCTTTACTGGCTATAGATCACGACACACTGAAATCAATGGGAGTGGCGGTGGCTGGAAAACGTGTCAAGATTATCAAACTAATTAAGACACTGAAAATGGTAATGAATGCACCAGTGGGTGCAGAATCTGGCGGCACGTAAAAGGGAAATCACTAAATTGTAATCAGCTAGGCTTGTCAACATATCCGATATTCGGCCGCAACGATACAGTCGATCTGGTAAAGTAGATGTCGATCGAAAACTATATTATACCAATTTTACACCAAATCTCATCGGACCCACGTATCCATTACACCCTCGAAATTCCTGAAGGATTGCATTTCCACCACCTACCACGCAACTTCAAACTCGATCACAGTAGCTTAAGCATTTGACCGTTACGAGCAGCTGATAATTTTACCGCGTGATGGGAGAGATACCGATCGTCTCTTTCATAATATAAATAGAATCGTAAATTGGAGAGCAGTATCACGCGCTGCCGCTGTTGATAATGATGTTCTGTTCTCATTCTATGTATCAACAGCTTATGCTATCTGATAGTATGTGCATGGCAGCCGAATTCAGCTAAGTTCAATCGTTTGACTAAATACTTTACAAGTGAAGGCCGTACGAGTACAATCCAAAGCATGGGAATTATATTTTCGCAGGACATCTGTCAGAGATCGAGTGTTACTGAACATGCAGTTCGAGTCCAGGAGTATGAAAGTAACTCATCTTCTTACTAGTAGTAGTAGGGTCCAAGTCTCTAGCGAAAGGATATATACAGCAGGATTAAACAAAACGTTTAGGACTATTCCACTAAATTGACTTCGTATGTATCTATGGCAAATGCGCATCTATTTATATTGTGATTCTATGGCATTCTGCACTTTTTAAAAGTAAAATTGTAAATATTGTTGTATATATAATGCACACGACATAGTAAAGCGCGTACATCTGTTGCATTGCATCGCGCTATTGAAAGGTCAGATAGCTAACAGCTGTTATGACACTGCCCTCCAAGTCTCAAAAACACGTGGACAAATCGGACTCTAAGTTAGAAACCTACAATCGAGATATTCTGCTATGTACTGGAATTAGGTGATTGTATTTAAAGCCAGTATCCGATTATATAATCATCGATGCCGTAAGGACAACAGTGAGATAAATACGTATGGGGCCAAATCCTCACAATTATACTGTAAATATGTCGACTATGGATGAGTGTAAAACCAAAGGCAACGAATATTATACCGAAGCCGATTTCAAGAATGCGGTGAAGTATTATACAAAAGCGCTTGCTTTGACGGACGACAACCAGGTTAGTCTTAAGCGTTATTTCGTGTGGAAGTCACAGTGCAAACAATACCTAATAAGTACAGTTCGAAGGCTGTATGCCTGCGAAAGTTGAAACTGGATCTTACATGATGATAACAGTTGTGGTATGGTCTGCAAATATTCAGATGTATATATTGCGTTGCATTGTCGAAAACACCATTGTTTTTACTCGTATTGCCGGTCAGGTACAGTACATTCAAGAATCTTCCTTCGATGATGTCTTTTATAGTACATAGTGACACAAATACGAATATGTATATGTACTAGTATTCCTACTGAAAGGGTTATAGTGTGATACTCTGTCAGAATTAAGTTAACAGATATATATCAGTATGTCAGTATAAAATATAAATATATATATATATATATATATATATATACGTACACACATATATATATATATATATATATATATATATATATGTGTGTGTGTGTGAATATATATATATATATAGGCACACATAACAGTACATGCACACAAACACACACACATATATATAAATATATATATATATATATATATACATACACGCGCACACACACATATCACACGTGTATATGCATTACATGTATATGTATAATAATATAATATATATATTATATATATATAATATATATATATATATATATATATATGGTATATTATGTATATATATTATTATATATTACATATTATATATATATGCACATACATACTGTCATGACACACTATATATATATTACATACATGTATGTTACATATGTTATACAATACACGTGTGCACACGTATGCGCGCATATGTTGCGCATATGCATATATATGTATATGCCATATATTATGGGATTATTATTATTATTATATGTATATATATTATTATTATATATTATATACATATTAATATATATATTAATATATTATTATATATATTATATACATATATTATATATGCATGTAATATGCATAATACATATTATATCATATGTGCTATATGTATTATTATAATGCTTAATATTATTATATATATTATTATTATATTATATATTATATATACATACATATTATATATATTAATAATATATGTAATAATATATATATAACATATACATATATACATATTATATATATATATATTATATATATATATTATATATATATATATATATATATATATATATATATATATATATATATATCCATATATATATATATATATAGATGTATATATATATATACATATATGCACACACACACACACAACACACACACACGTATTCATATTTTTTAAATATATTTTATGTATGGATGCCATATATTATAAAAAGACATATACTTTGTATGTATATATATATATAGGGTTTATGTATGTATGATCAAATATATATATTTATATATATAGATATATAGATTTATAAGTATTTAGATGCGTATTATTATATATATATATATATATAGATTTATTGCTATAGTGATATTTGCTTAATCCTGAAGGAATTTTGGTATTATTGCTGTGTTATTCTAAATCCTTATTTGGAAAGCGCATCTTTTTGTATTTGACACGCGAAGTTGTTTTGGAAGTTGCATTAGTATCTTCTAACCTGTTATTTATTAGCGTGAAAAATTTTGGGTACCCATGTTTCATAGCATGTCAAATCGTCTCTGTACGCTTGACTCATACTATTTAATCAAACGCTGTCGTTCGAAAATGCCACATAGGTACGAGGGACACTGTACAGTAATAGATCCGCTGCAAACATTGGGTATCTCCGCTATGACGATGCTCTAGCTGATGCTTGCGACTCAGGTACCACTGTACCACACTGTGGAGCTGATGGTGCGCACTTTACTTTCGTGGCATACTTATATACATGACCCATACACGTGATTCATCGTATCGAACCGCAAGTAGCCGATAGCAACCTAGATATTTCAGTACAACCTTACGACGCCGAATACATCGTTTGGCTTCTTTGTTTGGCCACCTATGGTGTAGTGCATATCAGCTCATCCTCTTAAAGTAGAGTACATACCATTTGAAACTGTGGACGACTACTTTGGGCAGTACACCTGATCAATGCGACTCCATGTGTCAGCTGGACTTATGTGACTGACTCTTGCATTAAATAGCGATATTTTCATAGAAAGCACACTTTCCTCAATGTAGTACAGGTCAATTTAAGACACCCACCCTCAATTAATCGTTAGCTATGTGCAACATAATAGCGTGACTGGTTTTTATTGAATATCGTTCGCCATTGCTCGAGATAACTAGGCTCTGGGCCCTCCTCTTACATACATGCGACCAACAACAAGAAGTCTACAACATCCACAGCCACATATATCGATTTGATGACTAACTTTCGTCGCGCCTCTTTCAGTGAAGTACAGGCCCACTTGGAACAAAAGTCACTTCCGCGTCGGTGAGGCCAACATGCGGTTACGGCGATACCCGGCTGCAAAGAAAGCGTTTGAAGAGGCGCTGGAATTGGTGCGTGGTTGAGTGGGGCATGTATACGTAGATAATCGATGCTTGTGTTAGTTAGGTCGACTATATTGTGCAAAATACTATTAAGTTGTTGGGTATGCGGCAGGGTATGCGGCATAGTTAATCTGGTCTGTAATCTGTTTGATCCCTTGAAATTTTTGAAAGTGGAAAGTAAGTGGCCGTTCAGATGTTTACACTATACAAAATTGCAACAACCGGTATTCGGCGCGAAAAAAGAAACATGCACATTAATTGATATACATTTCATCGCTGTTCTGGCGCTGACTATGCAAACAGTTGTCTAATTTATTTTAATATAAAAAATATACTTCTAAGGTAGGAATGCATAGATGTCGGATAAGCACGCTGTTTCTTCAATGATGTTTGAATCAAGATGAATGGTTTTGGTTCTATTTGTAAATCATAATCTTACCTTATTGATGGTGCATACATTGCAGGACTCCGAAAATAGAAACACATTATCTAAATTATATGAGGCCGAGAAATACGTTGAAAATGAGTATCAGGGGCTTATACTGGTTCAGCTACTTCCTGGACAAGATATATGTTTACGTACCTATAACCCAATACAGGTCAGTATGTGTAAATGCGTATATAAATATATATATATATATATATATATATATATATATATATATATATATATATTATATATATATATATATATATATATATATAATATATATATATATATATATATTATATTATATATATATATATATATATATGTATGTGTTTATGTATGTATGTATGTATGTATGCATGTATGTATGTATATGTGTATGCATGCATCTATAATATATATTTATATTGCATACATATATATATATATATATATAATATATATATAACTATGTATAAATATCTATATATCTATATATATATATATATATGTATATATGTATATATGTATGTATGTATATGTATATATATATATATATATATATGTGTGTGTGTGTGTGTATATATATATACTTGCGAATTGATTTTGGCTGATCTGGAAGGGAATGGAAGTATGTTGGGGACCTTCAGGAGTGAGTGGGGTATAGGATTGCGTCTCTGCATTGCATACGCCCAAACTATCGTTCTTTTCGTTCTGAGCCGAATGAATATCACACCATCTGATACAAAAATTTCATAGTTGATGCAGGATTTTAGAATTTCCTCAATTGATGCGGAATATTCACTACTCTATCGACATTGTCTCACAACACTCCACAAGAATATCAATCCGGGCATTTATGACACTGCACTTCCAACACTACCGCCAGATCAGCAATTATGGTACGATGAGGTTTAATTTCAGTTACATTTGCAAACATCTTGCCTCATCACACCCACTGGACTGAAAAAAATATATTGCAACCACAACACAGGCTCTGATAAACAAGTTCGCCAAGATGATGCAAAACTTCATATACATCATAGCCGATGCCAAAACAAGGGAGGCCTATGTGGTAGACATCTGTTGGGACGTCCCGGGTGTCTTAAAGGTATTCATCTGTTCGTGTTCGTAAATTGGGTTGCGTTGTCCAGGTCCTGCAGTCGTATTTTTATTTGCCCTTTCCCGCTCCGCTGTACCTCGAGTTTCTCAATTCAATAGCTGCAACTCGTGGCGGCTTTCAAGTTCACTTCTATTTTGAATTCTTGCCGTCTTTTTACTTGTCACCATTTCAACCTATCACGTCAAGTTACATCCTACATCTTATTGATCGTCATTTTAATACTGCCCCGTAGGTTGGGTTATTCATGTAGTATCATGAGCCTCATCTCACAAATGCTTCCGACTCATTTCCCACCCCTATCCCAATTTATAAAACGACACAGTGTATAGAACAATTAAATCTCAAGCTGGTGGGCGCTATCATCACACACTACCATTTTGATCACACAGGTGCGCAAGCGTGTGTGAGTGTGAAAAGACTGTACGTGTACGATTTCAAGGGGATATGGGAGTGTATGCATTAAAACGCATGTGTATATGAAAAAATGTGCGCTGGCGAGAAAGAGAGAGTGTGTGTGTGGGAAACCTTTTGATCTCGCATCTTATATATGCTATTTATATTAGTACACTGTAGCTGATACAATGAGCCATTCACAGTTTTACAATATACGTTTATAAGGGTCTGAGCTTATATGAGATATGCGAGTGCATTTCGACATTTGTTCTTCAGCGGATTTCGCAGTGTGCGCGTACGTGTGCTATGGTAACTCATGTTTCTCGTCTATTCAACAGGGGGTAAACCGCCACCGCCCTATGAAAAGTATCCCGTTACAGTCGATGGCATTCACACGCTCACGCGCAAATTTAGGAATTTAAAGGTCTATGCAGGTCCCGGCGACGCTACGACATTAAAAGAGGGTATGTCTAGTTGCATATACATTTATATACTATGCTTAGCACATGAAAATTCTGTACTTGAGCGCTTGGTGAGAATAAGCTATCGCAAAGTCGCACACATTGACTGAACTGTCAATAGCATAGTTCACGGGGAATGAGTGAATGTATGAAACGAACACGGGGTAGCATTGACCAATGAATGCATATTTCGCAAACTGAGCAGGGTATCGCCCATGTATGAACAATCTTATATTCTTGATTTATAAACTATAAATAGTATAATTTACAGTGTAGCTACAAAACATCTGTACAGCCACATGCACATCTCCGAGTATGACACCTACACGCCCACAAGCATACACCTGTTTTTTATGTCTATACAGTTATATTTTCACAAGTGACGGCAGTGTATGTGGGTCGCATAGTCGTGGTCAGTATATTCATCCAACCTTCTGGAGACGTATATACAACCACACGCCTTGGTTGATAAATTTGGCTCAATTTGGTTCAAATTTTGGTTTGGTAGTGAATGGAGTCGCCGAGGAGCAGATTGTGGAAACCGCCGACAATCAGGTATGTATAAGACTTACGATGATGTATGTGCACATACACCCAGCAACCAGAGTATATGTGCCCCCGCATTCAATAGAGTAGGGAAGAAGGGTGGGTGGCCAGCTTGACTTCAGAATCTCAGCACTCTGAGCTGAATAGTACCTGTACAGTGCTGGTGAACCACACCCTCCTCGTACGTACTTATGAGGGGACTGCACGATGTATGCAGCACCAGTAAAACAGATAAGAGAGCTAAGAGGCTTGTACTGGATATTCGTTATTACTACTGGTAGAGTTAGAAGTGATAGGCTTACTGGCACTTCTCACTCTCTATCAGGGACAACAACTAAGTATATGCGCAATGGAGCGAGAACAGTTGTTGGCTGCCAAACTCATTTTTAGAAGACGCAGTGCAAATCGAACTCACGAGCCTTGATACATAGAACGGGGGAGAGAAAGTCATTTACGGGCCTCAATCAGTAGCTATCCAGATTGTTGAGTATGATATTCTATTGTGCGCACATGTGTTACTTACGCCCTTTGTCTAAGGCCATCTCCTTTGTCGCATTTCAAGACTTGGGAGAACTATATCACCAGCCGGTCTACTCGTCAATCACCTCACAGGAGAACCAATTCGGCGTTATTCCGGGACGCGTTGTATTAAGCATTAGCACCTAACCCATCCCGAGACATACTGCACATCACCAACCGATATTCGACAAATGCTCCCAATACCCCTAAGAGCGTCGTCCCCTTGACAGTACTACCAAATATTCTGAAACACGCACCACATGGCTAACCAGTTCAATGCCACACTCCCTTCACAGGAAATCCAATTAGGTGATACCACAATGAAGTTCATCCACACACCGGGACACACCCCTGGCTCACAGTGCATCCTGGTCAATGGGTGTCGCCTGCTGTCGGGCGATACGGTTTTCATTGGAGGCTGTGGCAGGTATACCGAATCTTACTTTGAAGTAGGGTCAATGTACACGAGGCTGTCGAGAGCGCTCGTACGACGTCAAAAGTATTCGTGGTGTGATACCGCTGATGTTGCTTTCAGATTGGCAGTGTAGTGTGTGTGTAAGGTGTATAACCGCAGAGTCTCAGTATATGCGGGGCAGTGCTGTCGGTTGTTGACTGGTGGCACGGTCCGCTTTGTGAGCTTTGACAGGTAAAGATTCGTGGGCAAGAGGCAAGCAACCTGTATTGTTTGTCTACGTGGGCCTTATTTATCATGCATGCCAAACCGATGATAGCACCGCGTAGTTATGTTTGGGCTGTGATATCATTAGCTGTCCGAAACATTTTGATCGATAGGTGCTGGTTCTTGGTGAGTGGTGTGAGGCTGCCCACTTATTTACCCAAAAATCTCTCTGAACCACCACATCCAGTCATCAATATCTCGTCGCATACACATCACATACGGCGCTATCACACTACAAAATGTCCTGTCCCGTCTACCCTCCCAGAACCCCTGCACTCCGAATAGTTTGATCGTTTATGTTTGATTCGACTATTGGTTTCCGGGGATTCTACCACTGACTACACCGCGCATATCTACACAAAACTTGTGTTGCTAGGCTGGACTTCCCAGACTGCAACGGCACACACATGTTTGAGACGATGCAGAAGCTGAAAAAGTTACCTGATGAGATAGTCGTATACCCAGGCCATAAATATGGGGGTACGTTCTCGACGATAGCATACGAGAAACAGGTAAATATCACATGTCTTCCTTATTGATTGCTTTGATATTTGTGATATATATATATGTATATATATATATTGAATGTGTACTCGGGGAGTCTGAACTTGCACTGAATGTTGCGCATCTTGTTCTTCTCAAGGTACCGATATGTACTATGGCTGTACGGAAACTCATACAGCATTACTGCATGGGTATTCAGGTGATCTTGTATTGGCGAATCTTATGTTCCACTCATGGTAATAGTCACTACCCATGATATCTCATTTGAGATTTATACATCGGTGCGGCGAAACGAGTGTACGTTCAGTATACTACCTCTCTCTTCATGAATTCTATTGAAAACGATGCACACGGAGAACACTAATTGTGTCTGCTTCTATCATTTTGCCTGATCGCACAGTATGGTGCCATCCGACCGCTAGACAGACTAACATGGACGCAAACGTACAACCCTGTGCCGCCACCCGAATCACAATGAGTAGCTCAATGGCGTATCCATTAGTTAAGCAAACATTCGCAATCGTTATTTGGCCTCGTTGACGAGTACTCTGATGCGCCTGTACCTTGTGAGATGTCCCAACTTTTCGTAGCGATCATTGTGCTTTTGGAGGTGGTTTCTCCGACTTATGTCACAAATTATGCACGCCTGCACCCCACACGACTGGCCTGTGTTTTCGAAACTAGTGGTCGTATTACATCCATATGCGGGTTAGAGAAGAATCAATCTGTTTGAAGCACTTAGAACTGCATAATCATTATCACGGAAAAATAAATTCAGGTAGATGACCTCGCGCGCTAGATTTCATGCAGATCATCATAAAGCTTGTTTGTCTCGGTGGAGGTTAGTGTACTGCAAAAATCTCGACTGATCTTCGGCATGTGACTTCAAATTCCATTTATTGCCACTGTGATAAATTGTCTCCACTTGATGAGCGCTTGTCAGTATAATTGCATATTTAGTCCTGGGCGCTCCCGGTATTCAAAGGGTTCTAAAACCCTAGAATCCTAAACCGCTAGATTGCCAGCCTCGTTCGCAGTTTATTCACTGTGTTTTACAGATTACAATCCATCTAACTCCCCTCATTGACAAGCACCTCTGTGTCCCTTCCGATAGATTGCTACATTATCTGCCTCGGTGGTTTGTGATTCATTTAATTCATATAATCATCTGAGTATGCCCCATTGACAAGATACCGCTGTGTCCCTTCCGATAAATTGCTACGTTATCTGCCTCGGTGGTTTATGATTCATTTAATTTATATAATCATCGAGTATGCCCCATTGACAAAGCACCGGTGTGTCCCTTCTGATAGATTGCTACATTATCTGCCTCGGTGGTTTATGATTCATTTAATTTATATAATCATTGAGTATCCCCAATTGACAAAGTACCTATGTGGCCCTTCCGGTAGTCTACTACATTGTCTGCCTCGTTCGCAGTGTTTAATAATCCATCCAAGTTATACAATCATCGAGAAACCCCATTGAGAAGTACTTCTGTATCCCTCCCGACGGTCCGCTATATCATCTGCCTTATTAGCAGTCTCTTGTCCCGTGCTCCGTTTCTTATCTAACTTACAATTCCTTAGGAAATTTCCATTGCTAAGTACTGAATATGCTTTTAAAGATTAGTGGTGCTTTCAGTGGTGTACGATCTCTTCTGCTTCTTCCTGTATATAAAGAAGATAGCAGCTCCGCCTCCTACAACGAGCACCGCAGCTATTATACCAATTATGCCTCCGGTGCTGAGACCGCCACTATCTCCACCTTCGGTGTCTGCTGTATGTCGGAAGAAGATATTTACTTGTTAGTATCGCCCTATAAACATGCTGTCGATGAACGTATTCACTACGCTAGATTCTGGACATTTGTCGATTGTCAACACACATGCTCTGCTTTTTCATTCGCATAGCACTATGCCTCACATCTGTAGCCATCCTCGAATCAACGCCACTTCGCACTATTTTGTGCATTTCTTTTGCGACTTTGGATGACCCGTGAGACGAACTAATAGCTTCTTGGACCCAGCCACAACAGCTCTATACATTTTACAGAGACAATAAGTCGGCCTCCTCCAGTACGGTGGCAAAAATATCACTCCGAACTAGCCAAGCTCAATCTAATACAGTATGACTTCATCACATGTAGTAGTGTAGTAGTAAGGCATCGAGAGTACAGTACCCAGACACATTCCCTTCATACACTCTACACTCAGATCTTAGGCCATCATGGAGACATGAATACAACAGAGTCTTTGGGCAATGACTTACCTGGCTCACCGGTATTGGCATCCGCAGTCGTATTGGCATCCTCTTCGCTTTCGACATCCGGGATAGCGGCAGTGTCAGTGTCAGTAGCGACCGGGATGGTATCAATCACCGGATCAGTGTCATCTGCAGCGTCAGTGTCGACCACAAGGTCGGTGACAGCGTCAGTGTTAGTAGCGGCCGGCATGTCAGTGTCAACCACCATGTCAGTATCATCTTTAGTGTCAGTGTCAACAACAGCCACAGTGTCAACCACCATGTCAGTGTCATCTGCAGTGTCAACCACCATGTCAGTGTCCTCTGCAGTGTCAGTGTCCTCTGCAGTGTCAGTGTCCTCTGCAGTGTCAGTGTCCACAACAGCCGCAGTGCTCTCCACATTGTCGGTGACAGCGTCAATATCAGTTGCACTGGCAAAGTCGGTATCGACCTCTGCGTCGCTTGCAGTGTTCATGCTAGTATCCGCTACCACGATTTGCTTCGATACCTCCGCAGCTACAACTGCGTCCATGAAGTCGCCAGTGAGGAAAGTGATGACAGAGTCCACGGTGTCCCCAAGCTGTTCCTGCACTCTACCGGGAAACGCCTCTTCGAGCACATCCAGGCGATCACTGTAAGTGTTCCAAATGAAATATTTCAATGAGGTCTGATATATTTTTGTGTCCATACTGCGAAGTGATGTGCTTATTCGATGGCACGTGAGAGAGTATTGTGCACTCTGTGTATTTCGGGAATGGGGACTTGTCCAAAGTCAGCACGCAGAGGCGATCACTGTGTCCTACACATACATACATGTAATATAGCCAGAAGAGTAGCCAACTGTGCAGACATTTCTAAAAACAATTCTATAAAATTATATACATACATATATATATATATATATATATATATATATATATATATATATATATATATATATATATATCATACGTGGAAGAGTACATACAATTCCGTGTGCCATATCTTGCCCCACTTGGTCTCACTGGTGCGGTTGCACGCACTCACAGTGGTCTCATTGAAACAGTCCCACATCATTGGGTTGACAGTCTGAGAGTATCCATCGTAGTGAGATTGTCCGTCAATGTTGAAGTTTGTCGTCTCAACATATCCAATGGGGATTCCGGCACACGCAAACGGCGAGTGGTCTGACCACGAACCAGTCTGACCCATGGGATAACCTACAATTCAATAAAGGGTTAGAGAGTGAGTATGTAATGTATAAATTTCAATGTACGATCTTCATTCGAACCAACAAAGGAACGGTTAGTTGTGGATTGCGGGAGATGCGGCTGCTGATTCTCGCGCAAGTACTCACTTCTTCCTGGGCATAGTATGCGTGCATGCTTGGTATAACTTGATATAATTTGTGGGGGTTTTTCATGTGGGCGTGGTTTTAAATAACATAGGCATGGAAGTGTCGACAATTGTGTATATACGTGCGAATGTCGTGGTTTGTAAACTTATATTCGAAAACAAAGAACGGTAAGTAAAACTCGTACACGTATGGTGTTTTGTGTTATGCACAAAACTATCCCTAGTCAGATATCTTGTTCAAGACGTACATACTTCTAACAAGCACACCAAACAAACATACCTGGGAAGTCGGGGTGGATGATGAATACATGCTCAACGCTTTCAGTACTTGCGGAAGCTTCAAGTAATTGATCGCGAACGATTGGGTCGAAGGTATAGGTTGCATTCGTCAATCCTAGCTTTACACATCTGGACTCGTATTCCGAATAGTCTTCATGCGCCGAGTGCACATACAAAAAGTCGCCTCCGCCTGTAGTTGATTTTCAAATTTTCAAAGATGTGTCTTAGTGTGTGTGATATGCGTTCAGACACGGTCATTAACACGATTACATCCAAATGTCGTATTTGCCAGCGATAAGCAAATTGGCTGAAAGGATAAGGTTCAAGGTAATATACCCTATACATTTGACTCCGGATATACCGCCCACTTTGATAACACACCACACTCGGTAAGCGGCAGACACTCTATATATTGATACCTGGTACAGTGATTGCATCGAAATAATGTATGCCACTGACAGTATTTGCCGTGCTATTGGCTTGTCTTCACAATAGTTCTAGCCCGATTCTGCATACGCTTGCAATTCAAATCTCGGCTGGGTAGCGACACACTCATTCATAATTTTCAAGCACCGTACATACCAACCGTGTCGAAGTTAATCACGGCTTTAACGTTGTCCAAATCACCGTTGGTGAGTCCTGAAGCCACATAGTCTAGTGCGCCATTGAGGCCATTCTCCTCCGCACCAGTCCATAGTAGGCGAATGGTGTAGGGGATTCTTGCTGTGGCCTTCATAGCCTGGGCTAAGGTCAAGAGACCGGCGGATCCGGCACCACTGAAGATATCAACCACAGCGGAATGAGGTATGAGTACGGGAATGAGCACAATCGTGAGGTAGAACTCGTCTTGAATGTCTGATACGTTGATATGCTGTCTGACTAAAAGAGCATCGTTGTGATCTACATGGCTTGGGCGGTCCTGTTCTTGACGTAGTGGTAATATGATCGTCGCAGTGCGTCGACGTCTGTACTTATCGTCACGTACAAAGACACCCGACACTTCCGTAATTTTTCAAAAACATGGCGTCTAGCAGAAAGACACACTCCGTTTTGCTACATAGATACGGTCACTCATCGTCTGCGACACACATACTTGTCCGTGGCACCTTCCGAGCCCTTGTCCGCGCCGGTGGTGTCGTAGTGTGCAACAAGGAGGACTATCTCCGGGTTGGCACCGGGGATGTCGACAATAAGATTGGTAGACGCCATGGTGGTTGTAACGTCGTCAGTTGTCTTGTTGTACGTAAAGCCCACAGCAGTGACTGAAGCAAAGCGAGGCAAGACAGACAATAATTTACCTTGTATGGCCAAGACTGAAGAATAGTAAGTGTGTGTGTGGTGGGTCTCTCCGAGAGGTTCCCATCCCATCCATTACACTTGACAGGCTATATATATATATATAATCGTACAGCGGTGTCCTAAATCATGCAACGATATACATATGTACCGAGTGCTTGTGCAGGTATACAATTCCGTCACGAAAACATTGAAGCGGTCAAGACAAATGTATTGCTCTAACCAAATCTGCCTTGAAGGCTATCAGGGGTGATCCAAAATAACCAAAAGTGCATGCTAAATCTGCGCACCAAGTTCCCCTACTCCAGAAGATTCTATATTACAACAAAAACCCTTTTCGCAAAAATCAAACATTCCATACTGTCGAACGAACAGTAAGCACACACCTTCATAGCCCAGATCAGCTAGTGTGGATGTCAGGAATTCCTTAGCGGCTACCTCCTGCTCCGTGTTTGTTACGCGTGCGCCCAAGCCTCCATTGGCCTCATCAGTCAAGGCAGTGAGGTATGCATAGGCCACGGTATCGTAGGAATCTGAGATATATATATATATGCAATGAGGGCACTTGCTATGAATAGCTGCATCAATAAATATAAGCTATACAGGTAAATAGGTACACGAAGTTTTATATATATATATATATATATATATATATATATAACCTCTGACAAGCACGGCCCAACGTAAAAATGTATGTGCCTGCAAAAGAAGCTGTTTGGAATGCGGGTAGAAACTATACCTTCAGTGGCGGCTGTAGTACCATCAGTACCATTTGTAGTACTGTCAGTATCATTGGTAGCACTCAATGCCGACGCCACAATATTGTCCATGAATGTGCCGTTTACCAGAAACGTCAACACTGAGTCGACAGTGTCTCCCAACTGCTCCTGTACACGGCCCGGGAAGGCCTCTTCGAGGACATCGAGACGATCACTACGCAAGAGAACAAAATATATGAATACTACGAATATCAGTGAGAAATATGTGATGGTGATGGGCGTAAATCGGTGTACTGGGCGATGATACAGATGTATACACCTGCATAAATATATATCGAAGAATACGCATATTTGGTTTGAGCGTCAGTCACCCCAACGTATAAATGCGTTCACGTGCCTACACTTCATATACATACAAATCCGCACGAATCCGCTTGATTAAATACATACTACATACAATTCCGTGTGCCATATCTTGCCCCACTTGGTTTCGCTGGTGCGGTTGCACGCACTCACAGTGGTCTCATTGAAACAGTCCCACATCATTGGGTTGACAGTCTGGGAGTATCCATCGTAGTGAGATTGTCCGTCAATGTTGAAGTTTGTCGTCTCAACATATCCAATGGGAATTCCGGCACACGCAAACGGCGAGTGGTCTGACCAAGAACCAGTCTGACCGGTGGGATAGCCTGTTTGATGATAAACGTAGATAGATGAGGGAGCCATTCTGTACTGGAAGCTCGTTAGTAGTTGACAGGTGCAACCCAAAATTTAGATGTTGTATAAATCAGCGGAACGTAGGTGTAGAATTAAAAACATATCGCTTACCTGGGAAGTCGGGGTGGATGATAAAGACGTGCTCAATACCCTCCGTATTCTCCGAAGCTTGCAGCAACTGATCACGAACGATTGGATCGAAGTTATAGGTCTCGTTGGTTAGGCCCAGTTTTTCGCATCTGCTCTCGTATTCCGTATAGTCCTCATGTGCCGAGTGAACATACAGGAAGTCGCCTCCGCCTTCGAGTGCAAAGGGGTTGTGGAGCTTATTAGTATCCAGTCAGTGAACTTACGCATCATGCACAGAGCCTAAGTTGTGCGGATGATGCTCACCAAAGAGTTTGGAAACAGATTGGGCCGTTCGAATGGATTTCCCCGTTACAATCATTCTACAGAGGTGATCTAAAATAGTGACACGCGTAATACAAAGCACCAACCCCAAATTTCAACACCAAAGTTGACACGCAAATCGGAAAAAGCTATTGTAACTCAACTCACCAACGGTGTCGAAATTGATAACGGCTTTGACATTGTCCAATGCGCCATTGGTTAGTCCCTGGGCAACATAATCTAGCGCGCCGTTCAGACCATTCTCCTCCGCACCAGTCCATAACAATCGGATGGAGTAAGGAATGGTCTCGGCCGTTGTCAGAGCCTGTGCTAAGGCCAGGAGCCCCGAGGTTCCCGCTCCACTGAGTAGTAGACAAGCATAGATATGATAAGGGGTTGCGAGTTATAGTTTTGGAAGAGGTTAAGTTCGAATAAACAGCATTGGTTTAGGTAGGCACGGAGAGCATTGAGTAGGATTGACAAAGTTTTTTGGTGTAAACTAAATATAGTAACACGGAAGGATGGACAGTCAGTGAAACGGAATCTAGTGAAACAACATCTCTGAGTAGCACAGACGATGTGATAGGTATATAGTAATGCTGTGAGGTGAGAAAAAAACGGAACCTATTCAAGAGCTAGAAGATAGGCGACGAGAGTTGCACAAACCGTAATTTGGACTATGAGAAGACAAGACATGCGCGCATGTACCAAACTATTCCATATATGCCCACATACTTGTCGGTGGCTCCTTCAGACCCCTTGTCCACTCCAGTGGTGTCGTAGTGTGCAACAAGGAGGACTATCTCCGGGTTGGCACCGGGGATGTCGACAATAAGATTGGTAGACGCCATAGTGGTTGTAACATCGTCAGTTGTCTTGTTGTACGTAAAGTCCACAGCAGTGACTGAAGCAAAGCGAGGCAAGACAGACAATAATTTAGCTTGTATGGCCAAGACTGAAGAAGAGTAAGAGAGAGTGTGTGTGTGGTGGCTCTTCCCGAGATTTTGTGGAAGACATTATTTCGGTCTTGTTGAACGTGTAATCATCAGCATATGCACACGTTGAGCTGTGTCTTTCTAACTACATGTAGTAAAAGTACGAGTTTCCATTTCTGGATCAAAATTCGCATATTTGCGGCAGTGTTCCTACGCAGGCACGCATTCCTAACCCCTACTCTAATCAACTATATTTGGACACAATGGTCGACTATGTAAGCATAGTATACCTTCATAATATCTGCAGATCGACTGGTCTTGAGCAAAATATCATACTATCGTGACGGAGTATAAATAAAATGACGGAAGCGGACGAGACACGTGACTGTGCATCAGGCAGTTATTGTGTCTAGATGATTTTCTCTAATATTACAGTATATCTAGACTACCCGACAGATATTGCAGAACACCATATCTAACTCATCAGCAGGTCACTTCAATATTGTAGCATATCGCATGCTCGAGAGTCTCAATAGCAATTTTGAGCAGAAGACACTATCGTATCTTTTTTTAGCTTCGGCTGCTGGCTGACATATTGACCAGAAATTTATGCATATTAAATACACATACAACTGCTCTTTGGGCCGTCGTTACGAGGACTTCGATGGTTATATACAATTTGCGTTAGATATACTTTTACAACTGTTATTAGCGCGCACTTCGGGTGGACTTTGCTATATAAACTATTAATTTTAAATTGCAATTTAGTTCTACTCATGTACTTCCGACGAAGTTTTCTTTGAAACACTCATGTTAAAATCCATATCACTTTACAAGATTATCTATATGATCTTATCGTACAAGGCTAAGGCAAACCTTCGATATGACATTTACAGCGTTTAGCATATTGGAGAACAAAGCATTAAACAAGATCCTTCATAAACATGGCACAGTTACAATCACAGGTGCAGTAGTTGAAACGACCTGGCGACAGATGGTCAAAACACTCACAAGCTGAAAAAATAGACTTATTCATCGAAAGGTACTCGTTCGCGTGGTAACAGTGACTATCAAACCCTATAGTGCAACATTCGAATACTTTTGACATATCACCAGTCCACGAAAAACCCACGTACTTCACAGCGAAAGTTTCCAGACATACACGATAGACAATGAATAGCATCACCACTCAAATTTTAAAAGCAACTCACCATTATAACCCAGTCCGTCCAGAGTTGTAGTCAAATATGCAGCTGCCGCAACCTCATCCTCTGTATTCGTGACCCGTGAACCAAGGCCACCATTAGCCTCATCTGATAGCTGAGTCAGATAGTTATAAGCCACAGCATCGTACGATCCGTCCCTACGATGCTGAGCACGCATATGCTTCACAGTTGCAGCTTCGACGGCTACACAGAGCAGGGCAACCGTACACGCTGCTCTGGCGGCATTGCTTATCATGGAAACCATACTTTCTTACAGATATCTTGAACTTACGTGGTTACAAATGTGTTCCACTGTATTCTTGTAGGATTGGCACTGAAGAATTGTGCACTGCAGGCTTCTTGTTGTTTTAAAACAAGAGTCCGCACACAGCAGTATTCCTATTCTGCGACGAAAATTCGCTAAGCCGATTTTCTAGCACGTGTATGTAGTGTACACTGTGTATCCAGTATTCACTGTGTGGCTGCCTCAGGTAGATGCATCGACGATGTGTCTTAATAAAAATGAAATTGTTTATGTCCGTACTACATAGCCTTTTTTTATTTAGAAGGCTATGCGTACTAACAACGTATTTTTTATTCTTTTAAAATATATCCGACAGTATTTACTAACAACGTACTCTTTGTGGATGTATTGTATTTAGTACGTAAAAATGTGAATACATACAATGAAGTCAATTTAGCCAAATACACATGACACTTGCTCAGTGCTATACTTTCCTTGGTTCCTTGACCCGCGTGATTGGTCAAGTTTGAAGAAACAAACATACCGTGCTCACCAAACTTACATATTTAGAATCCTTCAGAGCGAACGTTGCGAAGTGATGTATTCTGCAGCTCCTTGTATGTGAATCGTATTCTGAATTTGTGATTCCTCATTTTAAATTAATTAAAAATAGGCTGTTTAGTTTATGGCGATATTATTGACTGAATTTTAAAGTTTAGAGCAAATCTGCTTAAGAAATAAATATTTAACAGTTGTGCTGTGTACATAATCATATTGTTGTCCCAGGACCCAGAGTTACTCGGACTCGCAGCGCCCAGGAGCCAGGCTATTGTCCCAACAATCCCAACATGACTCAAGTCTCAACTTTTACTCGAGGCTCAACGCTCAACTCTCAAGTCCTACGGTCCTATTGAGCTTGGGCCTTTGCCCTCTACTCTAGCTAGAGAGAGTGGCTGGGACTTGCATAGGAACGGGCCTTTCAACAGTTTGCGCTTGAAGTCTAGAGAGTTTGGAGGTCTGGAGCCCTGGCGGCTGGGGCTGTGAGCTGGCTGGGACAGTTGGGTCAACTTTTGAACTTTAGGACTTGAGAGTTGCTGACTCACTTGACACTTTTGTGTTGTCGTTGTGTTGACAGTTGGAACAACAAAGCGACACGATTTTTTTAATAAAAATACTTAGCCTTCTTCTGAAAATTGAATAAGAATTAGAGCCGTTAGAAACCATGGTCCTCTAAATACTCTCTAGAGAAATATTTAGATGAAAAATGGATTCTCTCCCCATGGGCCCAGAGGACACAATCATCCAGAGGGTCATGTATTGAAGCATAGCCTTCCAGAAGCTAAAATCTATTTGTTTTTTTTTTTAAGAAACAAGGACAGAAAGCTGTGTTATAAATACTTAAAAAGCTATAGCCTACGGGCCTATTCCTATGGTACTATAATTTCCCAGACACTAAATATTCTCGGAAATTTCCGGCGGAAATTTTCAATCAAATCCAAGCCTCACGGGCAACTATATTAAGCCTCGCTTGAACTCATAGCATGATGGAATGTTATTTATTTACGCTTCTTGTGTGTTTGTCTGTTTGAGTCTTCAGGAAGGTTGATACTGGATTGCTGGTTGATGGCTGCTGATTAGTGGGAAATTCTGGGAATCCGCAAATTGTAGGAGTAGGGTCACAAGACCTAAGGATACCTAAAATGCTGACCATAGCAAGGTTAACAGACGTTCAAGAGTATGGTTGCATCCTTTTTAACTAAATATGTATACAAATATCGTAATCATACGGAATTATGTTTACTTTCCAAAACCTCAGTAGAAAGCATTAATATCTCATATAGAACCAAGTAGTGTGTAGCTTAGTATCGATCATACTTCAGCTAAGAATGGTCAGAACGTCTTCTTGACTAGTCTTGCAGGACCCAGGACGACAACAACATTACAAGTAAGTTTGCCCGAAAATCGATTTCATAGAGTGATATATATACATGTATATATATATATATGTGTGTGTATGTATGCATATATGTATATGTATATATATATATATATATATATATATATATATATATATATATATATATATATATATATATATATATATATATATATATATATATATATATATATATATATATATATATATATATATATGTATGTATGTATGTATATATGTATATATATATATATATATATTATGTATGTGTGTGTGTGTATATAAAACATCATACAACATAAATACAAACAAAAAATGTAACATATATATATATATATATATATTATTATGATATCGAATATATGGGACATAAAATTCATGCATATATATATGTGTATGCATGCATGCATGATGCATATATATATCCATATCTGTATCCATATCCATATCCATATATCTATATCATTTGATCATTGTATGTATATATATTATTGCATATACGCATATGCATACACGTATATATATATATACATGTATGTATTATTATATATATTATATATTATTATCATTATGCATATGTAATATGATATGATATGTATATATGCATACATATGTATACATAAAATATGTATGCAAACATATATATAAATATATTGTATATATATAATATTATTATATATATATATATACATATATATATGTATGTATGCATGCATGTATGTAAATGACATGTATTATTGTATTATACATGTATGCATGCATGCATACATATTATGTATGTGTGTGCATGCATGTGTGCATGCATGCATATGATGTATTGCCATTGATTATGTTGTTTCATATTGATATTATGTATTGTTATTGTATCATATTGCTATATGTTATACACATGGCAATTATGTATATTGTATTATTATTATTAATAATATATTATATTATTATTATATTATTATTATTATGTAATATTATACATATACCATAATAATACATATGTATATACATAATATGTAATATATGTATACATACATATGTATGCTATTATGTTGCTATATAATATAATATACGTAATAATAACAATATTTCACACATGTATGCATGTCATGCATGCATGCATGAACATATTACATTATTATATACATATTGATATATATGGCTAATATTATGTACTTAATAATAATACATTTAATTTGCATGCATATTATGTACATTATATATTAAAATATAATGTATGAAACCATGATTGTAATACTTGTTTGTGGGTTTATGGTTGTACATGTATGAGTTATTATTGGGCATATATATAATAATATACAGCATATTAATAAATATTATTATATATAATATATATATAATATATATATATATAATATATACATACATTATGTATATATATATATAATATACATACATATATATGTATATATAGATTTATATACATATTTTTTGACTCTGCTATATACTTTTATGTATTATACGTATTGGCATATATATATTATATATATGTTATATATATATATATATATATATGTATATATTATATTATATATACAAAACCATATATATAACATATATATATATATTACGCGCATACGTGCATACGTGCATACATAGATACTATATATATATATATATATATATATATATATATATATATGTATGTATATATATATATATATATATATATATATATATATATATATATTATGTTATATATACTGTATATATTTTTGCATGCATATTATATATATATATATATATATATATATATATATATATATATATATTCACAACCATATTCATAATAAAACATCTGTAAATACATGTCTGTGCTTGATATATGAATTTTGAGCGTTTCGAAATGAATTCTATTATATTTTAGTTATGTTCATTGTTTTTCAACGTGTCCGTCGTCATTCAAAACCTCACGTAATTATGATTCGATTAAATCTAAATATTTAGGTTTATTATATATGTACAACGGAGGAAAGTATCTTCTTTTATTTTTCATTGTGAAAATGGGCGAAGTATTGTGAATATAAAATTGTGATCAGCTTTGAGTTTTGACACAAGGATTCTCATGAGCCATGAGTGTGAGAATCACAAAATGAATGATAAATATCAATCCGGACGGCCTGACTGTATCTCGAGTGTAATCACCACGGTCCTCTTTTTGTCCTCAACTAAGCTTCACAAATAACTTCCATGGTATTACGATATAAATAAAATTTCAAAAATAGGGTGGTTTCCAACTTTTCCACTTGAACCAAGGTCTTTCCAACTACAGCTGCGTGATCGTACAGTTGCCGCCCTCTCGAATGCACGGTGTCATACCACAAGTAGTATTTCATCGTACGGGGAACGTTTGCCGTTTGTCTGTTGTCATCTGAATTTGTCGATGCTCACCTAGTATCCACAAGGCCTCGTTCTCCAGTAGAGGTATAATGGTTCCAATGGAGGCAAGAGAGTTTCGTAGTTTCGGTACCATTTACTAGCAATGTCGAACGAGCAATGCGATCGAACGAGCTAGTTATAACATAGTTGACGGTATATTAATCTCTTTTTAAAAATAATCGTCGGCGGTAAATAAATAATCAGCTCATAGTTGCGGACTTCCAGGTAGTGCAGATTCTGCTTAGCCCGTATTGTTGAATGTCTGAACGGGTAGTTGCTCGATGTAAAACCGGCCAATTCTTTGACACTTCAATGGGTATTTGTTTTCCACGATTAGAACAGAGCTTTGCATTATGATGGGTGTGTCCCTAGATTTTTCGTCTTTAGCACTTGGAGTAGGCGCTTCATGGGGAACTTTAGTAGGCATAGTTTCGAAGTATTTTCTCAAGGTGATGACAGTAAAAAATGTCGTACTAAATGAGCAATTTATGTACAAGCAACTCTATATATAATTTCCTTAATATATAATATTGATGCGCTCCCACATGACCACAAGTGACATTTATGATAAGTTTTTGTGCGTAACTATTACTGTAATAACGAGACGAGGGCCACCAGTGGGCTTGAAAATCAAAATACTCAATCACCTATTGGTTAACATATCGTAGAAACCGATCTCCAAAAAAAAAAAGCGAAAAAAAAAAAGGTAAGGAAAAAAGCCACAGAACGAAAAGGAAACTTGATATTTTTATGTTCGAAAGATAAAAAATAACAGTTGTAGACCCATTTGATTCAATAAAAATTGTACGCCTGTAAGTCGCGTCATAGCACAGCAACAAATTGCTCTTGTTCTGTGTCAGTATGACACCATGTAATTTCTTTTTTTAACAAATACATATGTATTTTATTTAAAATTACATATGTAT
>LUCW03001912.1:0-20000 GCA_001586965.3 Sphaeroforma sirkka | reverse complement strand
TGCCCGAATCGTCATTAATATTGTCGGCTCATATGCAAAGCTTCTCCTGTGGTTGATGTAGGAGTGGGATCCTATAATCATAATTGTGCGGGAATAATCTTGGTGCGCGAGGGAAAAGAACCGTATACGTCCACATATATATGAACACTGCTATGAGGGAAACAGCCTAGCATTCTAAGGCGGCATATCAGGATTTTTATTCAGAGCACAGATGACTCTTGATATTCAAGCTTTTCCCTGCCCGAATCGTCATTAACATTGTTGGCACATATTTCTCATGTGGTTGATGCAAGGAGTGGGAGCTTATATTCACATTTGTGTGGGAACCATCTTGGTGCGCGAGGGAAAGGAACCGTAAAGGTCTTAGTAGTCTAAGGCGACAAATCAAGATTTCTATTCAGAGTACATATGACTCTCTGATATTAATAAGCTTTTCCTTTTTCGAGTTTTTCCTTGCTGTGAAAAATTTCCATGGGCTGCTGGGCATACGGGGCTGGAAAGGTATATATTGACCACGATTGTTGCTTTGACCTTTTTTGGATATGAGCAGATCGTCGACCAGAACTTGATATTCTTGGGTCACAACTGCAAACCGAAGACACGATGACTTCAGCTAGATATGTTCATAGTTTGTGCCCTTCATGGCAGGCGTCAGGCAGCCTCACAGAATTATCTCTAAAAGAAAGAGCTAGGGTTCTGACTAATCTTTGCTTACATTATATATGCTTCATTTTGACCCGTGCCGGCCACCTTAAAATATTCCATCGGTATTTCTTCTTGGGCTTTACTGAAGCAGTATCCGCTATGGCTGCCTGCCACATTTGCGCATTCGGCCGTTCGACATACGACCAATGGATAGGTGACCCTTTAACCGGCTGTCCACTTTTATAATATACTACGCTCACCTCATACGCAATGTCACCTTGTCGACTTTCTTGCACCACACATGTGCTGTTGATGTGGAAAGCACGACCTTGACCTCCTATTTTGTCAGTACGGAGCTCCTTGTATAGACTGTCCATCCATATTTCATTGGCTGTGGAGCTGTTGCCAGTCTCACTGTGTGTTCTGCATAGTGAGTTGGCGACGATTGGGTGCTGTTCTTTCATGATTGAAATCCAAGTTGCGTTTGAAGATTGGACGGCAATTGTTATCATTAATATATCCGATGAGAATATTTCATCGACTTTAATGGGAATGCTTGTGAGTGCACGACAGGTCAGGAGGAAGATATCAACACAAGATGACATAAATATATTTCGGTATATATTTACATATCTGCTATATTCGTATTCTCGCACTTTATTTCTGATTGATCAATGATCAGTGGCTACTGATAACTAGGGCTGAAAGTATTTATTTTTATTTAAGAACATGTGTTTAGTTGTATTTAATTCAGAAGGCTTAGCAATAGTCCAGCAATCTGAAGTCTGAACTGCAGGAGGTTCTCTCAAATTGACTCTGAAACAGATCGTTTTCTTTCGAAAAATTCTTTATTTTATTTTCTTTCTTTTTTGATCATTTGGATCATTTTTTCACCATATTTATTTATTTAGCCTATGTATGTATAGAGTTTCCATTTCAGAAGGCTATGATTTTAATTCTATTTTCAAAAAGAAAACTTTTATTTTGGAAGGCTAAGAAGAAAAAAAGATATATCGCTTTTTTTAATAAAACGATGCGACAAAAACAAAAACAACAAAAAAGTTCAATTTTTGTTTTTTAAAAATATACGGCTATGTAAATAAGTAGTATGTATGCTCTTTATATGTCCACCTCTTAAAAATGTCTACCTCTTTATATGTCCCATTTCTATTTGGGTCAAGCCCATATATGAATCTAGGTCTTTTTAGGCCGGTCCTGCAGCCTATTCTTGGAGGTCCGACTAGAAAGTTTTTCATGTGTGTATATTTCACCTTTCACCTCAGCTTGACGGCAGATTTATCTATAATACATACACTAGTACGTACTAAAACAGATCCTGATGGGAGACACTTCTGGTGGTGAACGCTGTTGTGCGAAAGGATACACTACAACGCACCCAGTGGATGGTGTACACAAATGTGCTGGTTGCGATCGAGGTATGCATGCCTTTGTGGCGTGCATCTTGGTGAGGGGTATGACTCAAATTCAATCGGTTACTGCCTGTCTACAGATCAATGCCAGCCACCGAATGACAGGTGGGAGTCTGTTTAATAGCAGAGAGACAGAGCCAGACAAATCGACAACAAACGCACCTACAACGAGTGAACCAAGCGGATCGTGGACACCACAGTCTATGCCTAAGCAGGATGTATCGTCTGGTATGAATAGAGTATGTAGTGTAATAATAGATAAGCTCACTGTAGAATAAAAAATTAAACAGACTGTATTATCAAAGGTGAGCACCAGTAATGAGAGCGCCTAGGATAACTCCTGGTGTGACCCATGGGCCATAGGCTGGACCCCGAACCTGATGGTATGAAACTGACCCAGAGTTGTCCTACCTCTATATATGTCCAAATATTCGCCAATCCCGGGAACTGGACACATAAAGAGGTTTGACTGTAGTCTGTATGTATGAATCATTGAATCTAAATATGATCCACGCATGTCGCAATTCGCATAGCCTTGTCTTTTTATTTTGGCGGCTGGGCCGCTGGGGCCTACATAAAATCATAAATACTACTACTAGTGCTAGAGTGTAGTAAAGTAGAGACTATAGAGAGAGAGTAGGAATCGAAAACGGAAATTTGATCCAGTTTGTATGGAATTCGGCTGAGTCAAAACTCAAAACGGACAAAACCATAGCCAGATACATAGCCTTCTTGGAATTCAGGAGGCTATGCAAAAAAACAATAAGACTTGTTTAAAAAAAGAGTACAATTTTGCGTCGCTATGTACTTTTAAAAATGTAGTTCAATATGTATGATTGTATGTATGCACTTGCTAGAGAGTTGCTACTTGCTAATCTCTATTCCCTATTTCCAAAATACACTATTGACTGTGTTTTAGGGTTTTAAAAAACAAAAAATGCAAAAACAAACTTATTTATCGATGAGTAATTTATCTTTGACCAGCCAAATTCCTTATATAAACCGAGTGTAATTTCCATAGATTTTCGATTTCCAAATAGCGCAAATTTAATAAAATATTTATAATATTTATTCATAGCCTTCTTCAAATCGACAAAATATAAATAAATATTATTAAAAAAAACAAAAATATAAGAAGTATAAAATATGTATTTAGTCGAAACTTGACAAAGCTGATATCTTTTTAAAAAAGAAATCATATTGCCTTCTAAATATATGAACATTTGTATAGATGCTTTTTTTTTGCTCATAAAATAGATATAATAAATAAATCACCCAATATTTTTTTCTACTCTTTTTGAATCGTTTCAAAAGAATCATTTCAAAAGAATTTTGCGATACAAAGGCGCCAAGTAGATAAACAGCTCTATTGGTTCATGCAGTTATGCATTGGTTTATGAACAGGATTGTGCACTTTTCGACCATGCCAAGTCTTGAACTTGCAGGTCACATATTAGCAGTTTGAACCTTTCAAGGGTTCTTATATACCAAATATGTAAGTGGTATAAGTACAGAACCCATCATTATGGTCTAGTGTCATCTAGCTGGCTAATTATACTTGTTCAAAATCGTCATTCACGTGCATGCTTGTAAATCAATGACATCCATTTGGTGTGCATATTTGATTATATGGCTTCGTTGTGAATTTCAGACTACAAATATACTTATAATTAAACAACAATATTTGTATGGCAATCGTTTGTGGCTGAATATGCATTAGTGAATTTTGACTCAAGGCTCAAGAAATGCGATTGATCGTGCAGTCGATGACTAGGCACATCTTATGACGTAAGCGGACTTTTTCTCAAATTTAGCAGCTGAGGTTTGTACTAGGGTTACAAAAATGCATATACGATATTGTTTGATGAATAATAGTATGTGGCAATATTGAAACTCTAATCACATTTTTGGACCCATTAATCGCGTTTTGGGGATTTCTGAGAGTGTTAGTGTCCCAAGCAGGTATAGGTGTTGTATTTGTGCTACATATGTACGGCTTTGTCGCTTTCGCGGATTATTTAGGACATATTTAATCTTGAAATGTGCAAAACAATTGGGAATAAAACACGGCTAGGGCGCCGCGGGGACTCAAAGCGTTTAATTAAAGAGGGTAGTTGATGTCTTGTGAATGTATCCGCGGCACGGGCGGTGAAATAATTTCCTGAGGAAACCCCTTTTCCCCCCACCGCCCCTTTCTTCGACACTTTCACTCAACAATCAACACACAATCACACACGCACAAAACGGTCGTTGACAACTAGCGATTTGTATTTATTTTGTATTTTTATTTTGGTTTTGTCGTTTGAAGATTTATACTCAAATATGTACATAAATAGTTGACAACAGCGAAGTGATAAATTTAAAAAAAAAACCCTTTAAATACTATTGGTTTCAGATAACACTTTTAAATGTATACGAATAAAACATTATATTTGTTCTGCAGCCAAAAAATATACCACACTATCTCATGCATTGGAATTTGAACCCTGCCTGTAATTTACATACTGTACATAAATAATTGATATCAAAAGTAATAAAACTATAGCTTTTTCTTTCTTTTTTTCTTTTTTCTTTTTGTGACCAATAATCATTTATCCATTCCGTTTCTGTAATTTCCATAGATTTTCGATTTCCCTGAGGCTCTGAGCTCTGGGGACTGTTGGCCTGTTGTCCACTGACGAGTGACGAGTGACGACTCGAAGTCGAAGAAGATTAAGACTGGAGAGTATGTATTTACTATAAAGAGTGGAAAGTACTATTTATGTAGAGTAGAGTAGACTGGGACACTGGAGGAGATTGGCTGATCCGTGCAATATAGACTATTTTTCTGGAGATCTTGTCGTGCAATATGCAGCCCTGACAATTACAACTTATCCTAGGTGATATAAGTGGCCGTTAAGTTTATGAGTATATGGTTTTTGATGACCGATATAAGCTCTGGTTTCTCCATTCGATATATAAATTAATATCCTGAATGAGATGGAATCTCTGGATTCCATAGTAAGAGCGTTGCGTTTCTTGATTCTATGAGTAGAAATTCTGAATTTAGCGTTTGTGTTCCTATACTCCATTGCTGTGCACTTTCGCCCTGTTGAAGGTTGCTTGAACGTGACTACACTGCAATGGTCAGATAATAAGCTTTAATATATCATTCCCTCAATTATGGTTTACAGTCTTTTTCACACTGATAGTTGACTTTGCATATATGTCCGTACTGGTTCTGCCTTCACTCGTATCCCAAGCAAACTCGTTCAAATAGATGCGCTATTCTGGAAGGTCTAGCCGCTTTTGTATCTGGGTTAGGAGATGAAATTATATATATAATAATTTGGGGATTGATGCGGTCCCATTCTCCCCAATATCCATGAATCATTGTATCCTAATATGAACACTATTCAATTTTGGAACTATATATTGTGATGCTGTATTGAAGCTTCTTTGTTGTAAAACTCTGCAGTCGTAAAGAGTATATGTGTAGGTGTATTTGAATCTCGGCGCGCTTTAATATAGGATTTATGATTCACTTCGAATTTCCCACTCATCCCACAGCTTGCTACGCTGTTGCCATTCGAGGTGCTGAAGTCCCTTCACACAAGCTCGCTAGTCTCGTTAAAAATAGTGCCATCGCTGATCCAATACCGGACGAAGATTGAGTGGGCATAACCAAACCCGTTCCAGATTGTTCATAGTGCATAGTATATATTATGCATTAGCAACAGGATGTCGAGATTCTGCCTTGTTCACCTGAGCTTTTCAGGTACCACAACGGAGGAATTTAGTTTGCAGGTAGCACATATAATCAACGATATATCATTTCTCCATTTTCTTGTGTATATCTATGGAAGAGCTGAGCGTTTACTTAGATGTTTGAAGAAAGCACACTCTTGAACGGAAAAATCAGTTGTGTGGTACAATTTCCCACCTCGGTGTGCTGCCGCCAGCGCATTCATTTTTGTCTCAGTGTGTACACCTTGTCTATCCATTTACGAACCAAATTTTCTCAAGCGTGAGACAGTTTCTTTGTATATCGATCCTTGCCCCATATTCTCATCGAAAAAAATCGTTAATGCCTGGTATACAAACCAGTCGGGCTGTTAGATCTGCCCGAATCGTCATTAATATTGTCGGCTCATATGCAAAGCTTCTCCTGTGGTTGATGTAGGAGTGGGATCCTATAATCATATTTGTGCGGGAATAATCTTGGTGCACGAGGGAAAAGAACCGTATACGTCCACATATATATGAACACTGCTATGAGGGAAACAGCCTAGCATTCTAAGACGGCATATCAGGATTTTTATTTAGAGCACAGATGACTCTTGATATTCAAGCTTTTCCCTGCCCGAATCGTCATTAACATTGTTGGCACATATTTCTCATGTGGTTGATGCAAGGAGTGGGAGCTTATATTCACATTTGTGTGGGAACCATCTTGGTGCGCGAGGGAAAGGAACCGTAAAGGTCTTAGTAGTCTAAGGCGACAAATCAAGATTTCTATTCAGAGTACATATGACTCTCTGATATTAATAAGCTTTTCCTTTTTCGAGTTTTTCCTTGCTGTGAAAAATTTCCATGGGCTGCTGGGCATACGGGGCTGGAAAGGTATATATTGACCACGATTGTTGCTTTGACCTTTTTTGGATATGAGCAGATCGTCGACCAGAACTTGATATTCTTGGGTCACAACTGCAAACCGAAGACACGATGACTTCAGCTAGATATGTTCATAGTTTGTGCCCTTCATGGCAGGCGTCAGGCAGCCTCACAGAATTATCTCTAAAAGAAAGAGCTAGGGTTCTGACTAATCTTTGCTTACATTATATATGCTTCATTTTGACCCGTGCCGGCCACCTTAAAATATTCCATCGGTATTTCTTCTTGGGCTTTACTGAAGCAGTATCCGCTATGGCTGCCTGCCACATTTGCGCATTCGGCCGTTCGACATACGACCAATGGATAGGTGACCCTTTAACCGGCTGTCCACTTTTATAATATACTACGCTCACCTCATACGCAATGTCACCTTGTCGACTTTCTTGCACCACACATGTGCTGTTGATGTGGAAAGCACGACCTTGACCTCCTATTTTGTCAGTACGGAGCTCCTTGTATGATTGTATGTATGCACTTGCTAGAGAGTTGCTACTTGCTAATCTCTATTCCCTATTTCCAAAATACACTATTGACTGTGTTTTAGGGTTTTAAAAAACAAAAAATGCAAAAACAAACTTATTTATCGATGAGTAATTTATCTTTGACCAGCCAAATTCCTTATATAAACCGAGTGTAATTTCCATAGATTTTCGATTTCCCTGAGGCTCTGAGCTCTGGGGACTGTTGGCCTGTTGTCCACTGACGAGTGACGAGTGACGACTCGAAGTCGAAGAAGATTTAGACTGGAGAGTATGTATTCACTATAAAGAGTGGAAAGTACTATTTATGTAGAGTAGAGTAGACTGGGACACTGGAGGAGATTGGCTGATCTGGTATTGGTATTAAAACACATGTAGTATAGTTTTCGATATGTTATTACCTACGTTTGGAATGAGTAAAAACAATCTTTTTTAGATATGGCCGGTTTTGCCAACTTTCTCAAATTTTGAAAATAAGTTCTTGGATGGAGTAAAACACCTTACTTCGGGAACTAAATTGTGTATTTCATATCGTCGTGCTGAAATTTTGAAGCGTATTTCAAATTCTAGAAAATTTTCAGGACAATTTTGAAACTTGAAATTCGTTCAGATTGTCCCGTTTGGCAACTTCAAATTACAAGACTGCACCAAGAAATTCTCCCCAAAATTCGATCCAGAATTTTCCTCTAACAAGTGAATACGAGGGTCAGACAACATTTTCACTTGTTAAGAGGAATAGACTGTTCTATTTTGGGATTTACTCTGGCCTTTTGAGCGCGCACTTTTGAAATCACAATCTTTTTCATCAATATGTCGGATTTTAATGTATGTACGTGTACATGAAGCGATAGGGATAATATCATTTATTTAAAAAATGACAAGTATGTATGTTACAATGCATGAACATATGGTATGGCTCTCATAGTCGATGTACGTTCAGTGGTTGTGGATTGTATTGTGTAAGCATATGCACCAGGTGTCTATATGATGAATGTATTGGAACTTGTGAAGAGTGTATCGCTTCGATCCGTAAGAAGCGACTAGGGCAAATGCTGGCACTCACTACTATAATGATTGACGATACAACACATACAATGCAAGCTTTGGGCAATGCATTTAATTAGTTATATAATAAACGTACTCTTAAGCAATACGTAAATTATAAACGTACTATTAAAAGCACGTGTATTAAATGGTTTTTATCGATTCTATTTACAAGTACCTTTTCCATTTTACAAATCAGATATTTTGGCCCCGACCCATTAAAGGGACTGTGAAAAAGGCCAAAGAGTATATTTGGAGTAGGTCTATTAAGAGACCTATATAAACACTCCAAAATATACATCTGAATACTTCGGTAGCGAGATGGCTCAACCGAACATAGGTTTCTAGGGACCCTTAATGGTTAACTAGTTTGACCTCCGCTCAGCCAACCAGATGTGCCAGTCTGATGATGGCAAGTCGGTAATTCTTGATAAGTGGCCAGTTATTGGTTAGGACAATAACTAAGGACATCAAGAGTATTTTTTTCTTTTTTTTCTCTTTTTTTTTTTAAAGATAGGATTTTACTAGTTTTAGTAATTCATGCGACGAAACAAATAATACTAGTTTCGACGATAACGATAACGAAAACATAAATAAAATCCCTTCGGCGAAATCAGTACTGTGAGGATGATATATAGGCAATGTCTCAGCCTTACAATCCCCAGAGTATTGCTGATTTCTATGAGGCATACCTAACTTTATTACCAGACTAAAATTCGTATACTTAAAAAACTTATTAAAAGACTTTTAAGATTTTATTCCGTTCAGTAGCTCTAAGATGTTTATACCACCTTAAGAGACCGATATCTACAGTATATATTCTTAACATTTGCAGGGCAATCAATGACAGGCATGCCTTGCACGGACGTTTGGCAGATCAACACACACAGTTGATAACGCTATACGTAGAGCAATACATTACAGCAACCTTGTTGTAGGTCCAAAGTATATCACGATGCCGACCGATTCAACATCCGTGTAGAAATACGGCCTCCGGTCAGTCTAAAATCTCAAGATCAAATGAGATACCATATTCGTTTTAATTTGTATTTAAAATAATTTAATACAAATTCTTCTTCAATATTTCCAAAGTGTTCTAAATTCACTATGATGGCTCCAATATCCCGAGTATTTAGTATGACTCATTTACTTGGACCTATTTGAGACGATAGTAGGTGTAGGTTATTATAAACTAAATTTTATAATCAACTACTACTTACAGGTTTTGGTCCTCCCGCCAATCTCCAAACTTTTCTTCAGATGGAACTTTATTTATATTAGCCAATGTATTAACTTGACTTGCGTTATTATGTCTATCTACAAATTAGGCATGTGGTCATGAACACTTAGTACTTCTAGTAAAAATTATTAATAAAGAACAACTAGAGGTACGTCCTGTGTGATCGAGGATATTGAGGCTCTCACCAAGAGGCTGTCCCGATCATTCTTACACAAGCTACCACTGCTAAATTCTAACTGACTCAAATTGTATCTTAGTTTTTATAACATAGCTTAGAAATATCCATCGAAGTTTACATATTTTTTGGTTATTTGGTAGTTACCGTAGTTTACTGCTTCTAAACTGTCTAATAATTGCTGTAAGTCTTCTATATTAATACTACCTTAAAGTTAGCTACACGCTAGTAACTATACCTAGAGCTTATGTATTTTTCTGTTCTTGAGATGTTACTATGGCTAACAGAAATTATAAAGGTAAGAGAGCCGCCATCTCTAAAAGCCTGTTGAGGTTTCTGAGTTTACTGGGGACTCTGGTTCGTCTGGTACTGAGCCTGCCGTTGAAACTGTAGAGAATACCGTTCCTGAGTTTGGTAGTGAGTTTTGTACCGACGTACTGGAGGCACTTACAATCGTATCAGACATGACCCATAGGCGTGGTGTTCCTTATAAACCTCAAACGCAGGGTGAAAATAAGACACGTCATAGAAAACTAAATAAGCTATTGCGTACCGCGCTAGATGAAGTTGAGGATATGTGGCCTTATTTTTTGAAATGGGTTTACACTCAAATGAAAAACTGTCTAAATCTTCAAACTGAATCACTCCCGTTTCCCTATTTCTGTGGCCGCTAAAGTGAATTACAAGCAACGTTTGACAAAACTGCGCCCGATAAACGCGTTACTCTGTGGCTAAAAAAGATGCAGAACATTGTTTACCCCTGTTTACTCGAGCACAAAATCGTGTCTTACTTAAAGCGTATGACCGATGGAATAACACTAAGAACATTGTTCAGTTCAAAGTCGGCGATTACGTTAACATTATAAATCGAAACGCCAACGTTACTAAACTCTCTTCTAAGGCAATTGGATCTTTTGTCATTTTCTATCAAGATGAGAAGAGTGATACTTACGAAGTGAATAATATAGATGGTACTGGCGCAACTAATCTATGCACTCACCGTATCTCTACCTCTGAACTCTCATTCACTCGTTCATTTGATTCTGATGTCCCAGTTATGGAGTCACAAGTCAAAGATATAATTGACAAAACATTCGAAGACGGTTGCATTTACTATAAGACCTGTTTTATGGAGGGAACAGTATCTTGGCTAACCTCCGATGCGTTTCGTGAATCTCGCGACTTCCTTTGTATTTTTAGTAAGAAATGGAACAAACGTTTACATATGAACACACGAGATAAACAGAAAGGCTTTCCTCAGGTGACTACAAACCTGGATGGATCTAAAATTCCATATTTGCCACCTACTTTCTATGTGACTAAGCTTTCTGATCTGATTACCAACAGAGCAGAAAATTCTTCGACCTTACTCAGTAGTGAAGAACAACCTTTCGCTACTCTAATTTAGCTAAGAACTCGGTTGAGGGTTTCCACTTAGTGGTATCTGCAGGACCGATGCGACAAGCGATGGTTTGTTTCCAAGGTGCCTTCTTAATAAAATAGGGCCCCTGATGCAAGAACGTGTCGGTTTCACGGTCGACATAGATAGGCTTGTAAACTTCGATGGAAATTACTAGGTTTCAAACTATATTAAACTAAAATACAATTTAGTCAGTTAGGATTTAGCAGTGGTAGCTTGTGTAAGAATGATCGGAACTGCCTCTTGTTAAGAGCCTAAATATCCTCGATCACACAGGGCGTACCTCTAGCTGTTCTTTTTTGAATAATTTCCACTAGAAGTACTAAATGTTCATGACCACTTGCCTAATTTGTAAATAGACATAATAACGTAAGTCACGTTAATACATTAGCTGATATTGTAGAAATACGGCCTCCGGTCAGTCTAAAATATCAAGATCAATTGAGATAATACATTGGTTTTTTTATTTGTATTTTAAATAATTTAGTACAAGCTCTTTTTTCCAATATTTCCAAAGTGTTCTAAATTCACTTTGATGGCTCCAATAGCCTGAGTATTTGGTATGACTCATCTACTTGGACCTATTTGAGACATTAGTAGATGTAGGATATTATAAACTAAATTTTATAATCTCCGAACTACTACTTATAGATTTTGGTCCTCCCGCCAATCTCCAAAATCCAATAAGTCTTTTCTTTTTTTTTTAACTTTTCTTCAGATGGAACTTTATTTATATCAGCTAATGTATTAACGTGACTTACGTTATTATGTCTATTTACAAATTAGGCAAGTGGTCATGAACACTTAGTACTTCTAGTGAAAATTATTCAATAAAGAACAGCTAGAGGTACGCCCTGTGTGATCGAGGATATTTAGGCTCTAACAAGAGGCAGTCCCGATCATTCTTACACAAGCTACCACTGCTAAATCCTAACTGACTAAATTGTATTTTAGTTTAATATAGTTTGAAACCTAGTAATTTCCATCGAAGTTTACATATTTTTCAGTTAAATAGTAGTTACAGTAGTGTACTGCTTCTAGACTGTCTGACATCGATTTACTATCCAGCAAATACTATGGCTAAGGGTACTTCTAAAGGCAAGGGAGCCGCTAGCTCTAAGCCTGCTAAGCCTGCCGAGGTTCCTGAGATCCCTGTGGAAACACCTAGCCTGTCTGGAGTTGAGCCTGCCGAGGATACTGTTGGGGGAAGCAGCAAATTCTGAGGTTGGTACAGAGGATTATATTGAGGATGACTCGTCGGATCCTAAAGCCTTGGAAGAAGAGGTATCTACTACCGCGGAAAGGCTCGCCAGCGTCCGTGTATCACCTAGGAGTGAAGCTCAGGACCCCAGCTTGCCCCCCTGACCACGTGCCGTCAAATATTGGGGATAAACGTCGAAAGGCTGGAAAATTCGTGGATACGAATGTCGGGGCATTATAACTCCACATCTAAAGGACACTCCAGCACAAATCCGGCGTGAAAAGGAAGTATTGGACCTGTCCGAAAATTTCGGTTTCGCCATCGATGGAGAAGCCATTCCATTCAGCTCAAATCTTGGGGCCGAAGCTGAGGACGCCATAACTCGACAACGAGTGGTTGGATCCTCTCAATCTCGACGCCAA
Organism: Sphaeroforma sirkka; assembly: GCA_001586965.3. Lineage (NCBI taxonomy): Eukaryota > Ichthyosporea > Ichthyophonida > Sphaeroforma > Sphaeroforma sirkka. The sequence continues at coordinate 7,291 of LUCW03001912.1, read as the reverse complement.
TTGAACCGCACTGAAGCGCTCTTGAAGGAGCTAGCGGCAGCAGCAGTTGTGGACCCCTCTATCGTGTCCCACTTGGCTGATATTCTTCCTATACCGATCCCGCGTTTCGCAAGTTAGCCAAGGGCCAAAGTCGGAACATGCACACTCCTCTTATGGAACAAATGACACAGCTCATGGAGAACCACAGGAGGGCACGTGAACGGTGCCAGACAGATGCCGACTTCCAACAGAATTTAGTGAACCACTGCATTGTACAACTGTTAGAAGAAGCTCTCAACGGCCGTACGTATGAACGTACTCTACAGTTGCATCCCAAATGGCAACTGATGGAGACACACGAGCTTATACAGCTGTTGAGCCCTGACATTCAGGATGCACAGCAACGTACGGCAGCACGTTTCCAGGGTCGCAACAACCGCGAGGGCCCGACGACCAATGGAAGTCGCGACCACACCAATAGCCGCCCCAACCTACAGACGAGTAGACGACAAACGCAGAATTGGACTCAACGGCCCCAACCTACGGTACCAACGACTTGTGCGGGGTGCCAGGCACAGGCGCCACCAGGTGGTAGGCACATCCCACGGTGTCACCATTTCAGGGCGTCGCAAGCGGTGAGCGCAGAGGGTCGGGCAAGGCTATACGACAACAACCGTCCTTTGAGGGACGTACAATCGGTACACAGACCGTCCACAACGTCAACCGCAGGACAGGGGCAGAATACATCCCAGACTAGAGACGTAGTTACAATACGTCCGACGCATCAAGTACAGGTGAATGCGATTACACAGGACGAAGACTTGGCTCCACCATCGGAAGCTACAGAGATTCATATCAACACGATCCTTTACGAAGACTTCGAGCACATGACGTCACCACCAAACCACACCTATGACATGTGGGAGTCGGTAGCCGATCATGCATGAGAGGTGAGGGTGTCTGAGTCGGATAGGAGCTTCATATTTGTTACCACGATTGGAGCAGTGATGGCAATACAAGACCCATTGCTGACGTCAGACAACCGAGTCTATATTCAAGTACAAATCAACGGACGTACGTTCAAAGCCTTGATAGACACGGGAGCAAATAGAAGTTGTATCTCACAGACATCCGCAGACCTCCTTGGCCGACCAATAACTCCGGCACCACCTGGGTCATTTATATATTTAGCTGACAAGGCGGTGCGAACTCCTCGACTGGGGACGACGGAAGTGGTACCTATAAGGTACGGTACCAGAATTATCGACGGTTCATTAGAATTGATGAACTTGCCGACGGGTATAGATGTTATAGTGGGGCAAGATATGTTGAAAGGCTTGGGCCTATACATAGGCGGTATCCAATCGCCACTTGCACCAATAGACCCCACAGAACTAGAAGAGCTCCTCGAACCCATACCACGCCGACAGGCACCTAACACGACGGAACCCGTCGATGTACGCCAACGGTTGGCACAGGATTTGGAAGCCAATGCGAAAATTGCCGACAACGCGCGCTGTCGTCTGGAAGGGAGTGAGGTAACCATCCCAGTAGCCCATGAACAAGCGTTGCAGATGCGGCGATCGGCGCGTAACTTCGTATCCGATCGATGGCTCCCCTATGTGGATGAACAAGTGAAGAAGTGGTTGACGGATTTGGTGATCACGAAACGAACGACACCAACGACTGTTAATCTTCCTCTCCTTGCGGTACCGACATTCGATGCGGAAGGCAACGTCAAGAAGGTACGCGTGTGTTTAGACATGCGTGCCGTTAACGCGCTTATTCCTGGTGACCAGTTCCTGATCCCCAAGGTCAACGAACTCATATCTCGCCTCAAGAGTAAGAAGTACTACACGACGCTGGACATATCGGCTGCATACCACAGGCTGCCCATCCATCCAGACTCACAATACTTATTTAGTTTTACACACGAACGTTATCAGTACTTCGTTCACATCAGCACCGTTCGGTCTTCATGTACTCACGCAGCAGTTTCAACGTACCTTGAGTACAATACTTGATGGCTTACCGGTTCACCACTATATCGATGACATAGTTATCGCCAGTGACGGTTATGACGAACACGTTAGGACGGTGCAGAAGGTGATACAACGCTTAACATACCACAGTTTTAAGCTTAACCCTGCCAAGTGCCACTTCGCTATCTCCGAAGTCATGATCCTAGGAAAGAAAGTATCGGCACAAGGCATTGACATTGACCATGAAAAGCAGGCCAAGCTGATCGACTGGCCCACACCACAACGATACAAAGATATAGCCTCGGCGTTGGGATTAGCAAATTACCTCCACGAACATCTGCCTAATTTCGCGCACACGGTTGCACCCTTGCGCGAATTTTGCAAACTCAAACCAAAGGAGTTGATAGGTGATCGTTGGGAGGAGAGACATGCACAGGCGTGGCAGGCAATGAAGGACGCAGTGGTGAATGCTGTGGCGTTACACTTTCCGGTCGACGGCATTCCTCTGAACTTGGAAACCGACGCTAGCGATTACGGTTTAGGGGAGCGCTATTCCAATGGGTCAACGGTAAGAAACATTACTTAATGTTCTTTAGTAAGACTCTGAACCATGCGCAACAGAACTACGCCACACCTATGAAGGAGTTACTGGCATTGGTATATGGACTGACACATTTCAGGGAATACTTGGATGGGCAACGGTTTGCGGTCTTCACGGACCACAAGGCCCTTGTATATATGAACACACAGCTCAAGCTTAATCCGATGCTTCAGAGATGGCATCATATCATCGCGCCATTCAACTTTACCATATCGCATATACCAGGAGAGTCAAATGTGCTCCCGGACATGTTAAGTAGAGTACACGAGGGGACAGCGGAGCAGGACGAACTCGAAATAATGTATACCGACGGCTGGCAGTTATTCCCTAGTTACTTTGAACAAGCGCAACAACACTTTGGACCGAATGACATAGATGTATTTGCGGACCCAACCAACGCTCAGCTTCCTCGGTTCTGGACGAAGGATGATGGGGAAGGAGCGTTTGCCCACGACTGGTCGATAGTCGATGGATGGATGAACCCGCCTTGGGAACAGATACACAGGATGTTACGCAAGATACGAGCCGACGGCGCACGGGCCACAGTATGTCTACCATGGGTACCAAGAGCACCATGGTTCGACCTGTTCAAGCAGTTATTGCAGACAGAACCGGTGCTGGTACCACGGACACCACACACGTTCCTCAAGTACGCTAAGTACGCATGTGGGAAGACACCATGGGGTCATATGAACCGTAGTAGCACGGGTGGGTCCTCCCAATGGATTCAAACTGGACCCGCTGTTTTCACAGCGACTTGGTTTTGCAGAACCAAAGCATACAAAATATGTCATGTGCTTAGACACAGCGCGAGAAATCTCAGTGGCACTGGCAGATGCAGAGGGTCAACCGGCGTTTGCACAAGCGAGTCCGGCGGAGAAACAGCGTCGTACGCAACTCACGCAAGCGCAACACGAACAAGGACATCATGGGGCGGCGGACACAGTCCAACAACTTCGTCAGAACGGTCACATTTGGCCAGGGGCACTTGAGTTAGCCACAGAAGTTAAGCGGCAATGTGGCACATGTTTGGGACAGGACACACTTCGTAAAGGTTTCCACCCGATGATTAGCATCGATGCACGCTACCCGTGGGACCATATTCAAGTGGACTACATCCCGATGCCACTGGAGTCCAGACGCAAGAACAATTATATTCTTCACGTCTTAGACATCGCCACAGGCTATTCTATCCTTCGAGCCACACCGGACAAGACAAAGGAAACCACGACACAGACACTCATAGAGATTTTTGGCGAACATGGTTTCCCCCGTAAGATCCAAACAGACATGGGGAAGGAGTTCACCAACAAGTTAGTGGAGCTTCTGGTCCAGGAAGTGGGGATGCTACATAAGGTGTCTCCACCATATCGACCCCAAGTGCTGGGCGCGGCAGAACGACGTCACAAGGAGATTACACGTTCTATTCGACAATGCTGTGAGGCAGTTCCCCTTCGATGGGACGAACGCCTTCCGTTTACGATGCTATACCAGAACCTTCGGATATCCCGTCGCCATAAGAGTGCACCGTTTAGCGTGTACTTTGGCCGCCGCCATGTTCCGTTCGCCGATTTCACGGACGAGTTACCGGATTCTCAGCCGATGACGAATGACACCTGGGCACAACGATTAGACCAGTTACAGGACACTATATTGCCGACCCTCCACCACATTACCAAGAATTATACAGGCAAGCTTACGACGACATTTGACCGCCTGCATGCTCACGACTTGGTACATTTCGACGAAGGAGATGTGGTCATGGTACGATCAGAAGGCCGAACAACGAAGGCTATGCGGCCATTGTTTGGACCATATGTAGTCAAAGCTAGACACGGCCAACGCTACGAGTTAGCGAACAAGGATGGTTCCGCCCCACCAGAATTCAAGACCAAACCGGTACGGGTGGAACTCCTCCGTTTAGTGCATAGACGCACAGACCCACCAATTAACGAAGACTTATGGACCGAAGGAGGGTGGAGTTTCGCCATATTATCACACATCGTACGAATGATGAGACGGGGAAATTAGAATACCTGGTGAGATGGCGAGAAGGCGAACCAACGTGGGAAACAGCAGAAGCTTTTGATGATGCCAACGATATCGCGGCCTACCACAAAGCTTCGCAGACACGGACACGTAAGCGCCAACGTGCACAAAGTCTAATACTTTATCTTCAATATAACTTTGTTCTCGGATATCGAGCTCAAGCTCTGGGCATAAACCAGCAACTCTAGCTCCCGAGTATAAACCAGCCACTCGAGCTCTTGAGTATAAAAAAGCAGCGACTCTAGCTCCCGAGTATAAACCAGCAACTCTAGCTCCCGAGTATAAACCAGCCTCTCGAGCTCTTGAGTATAAAAAAGCAGCGACTCTAGCTCCCGAGTATAAACCAGCAACTCTAGCTCCCGAGTATAAACCAGCCTCTCGAGCTCTTGAGTATAAAAAGCAGCGACTCTAGCTCCCAGAGTATAAACCAGCCACTCGAGCTCGCGAGAATAAACGGTTAGCACTCGAGCTCGCGAGGGAAAATCGTCAGCGGCTCAAGCTCGCGAGGTTAAATGAGCCACTCTTGCTTCGGATTATAACACAGCGAAATCAATCAAACAACTCCTTGGGCATTGTTTTGAAACAGCGGGTTAATGGTTTGCACGGTTTCTGCCACTGGCAGTTTTCTCCGACACAAATACAGTCCTATATTGTACTTGCCAAACTCCTATATGCTGACACAGATGAACAGTAGCTTCAAGAATTCAAACACGACGGGTCGCTCGAGACGTACACATCAGGTCCTCTAGCTCTCTGAGGTAAAATGCCAGCACAATGCTCTAGCTCTCGAGGATAAATGCCAGCACAATGCTCTAGCTCTCGAGGATAAATGCCAGCACAATGCTCTAGCTCTCGAGGATAATGCCAGCACATAAGGTACTATGCTATTCTTATCATCTCTGAAACTGGCACACTGCTTTGTTCAGTGCTTCAGTTTGGGGGGGGTTGTGGTCAGAATACAAGTACTTATATTTATTTGATTATTTTAGGTTTATTACAAGTTTTACAGTTTATCAGAATAATCTGATAAACTGGGTTTTAAGGTTTTGCTGGTTTTACAGCACATGACTAATGACTCATTTAAGAGTCAGTCATTTTAGGATTACTGTTTATAATTACTAATAAATGAACAACGTCCCCTCCTGAGGAGGAGAACGTTGAGATACAGTTATCTCGCGTATACTTACTACATTTCGCTAGTGTTACGCTCCTCTTTGATTCCCTTTGAACTTGACTGTATCTCGGTAACACATACTGCAGGTGCTTGTGTTATCCCAGTCTCTGATTGAGACTTAGGATTCAAGAGTGAAATTTTTGGATTCCTCAACCTTCTGTCTGAAAGTCTCGGATGGTGTCCACTTGGTTGTTCCAAATGGACCAATGCGACATATTATAGTGTGTCGCCAAGGCGTCTTTTGAACAGCACGGGTACCCTGGTAGAGAAAAGTATCTACCTCTCTATCCACATAGATTGGCTCACATTGTATCATTGAGATCAGCTGTGGTAGCCATTTATCTGAGTGTCTTAGGGGACAACACAACGTGATGGTAGCATCATAAATATTTTTCATAATTTAGCAACTGTGGTATTAATTGCCATGTGGGATTTGCCCAGGCATTCTCGTTAGACAAGTCTATCTGGAATCCGTCTCCTTCCGGATGTTCCAGTGTCCGATACCTTGGCAGTTGTGTATTATGATGAGAGGCAAACATATCTATAGTATGTGGTCCATATATATTGTCAGCGATCTTAAACCACCTAGGATTGGCCATCCAATCCGTAGCTAGTAACTCCCTAACCACCTTATTAAAGTCTGGTACGAAGCGAGACAACATGTCAGGTAAGAGATTGTGAATACCCGGTATGTGTGTTATGCCGAAAGAGAATTTTGCGATCATGTCATGCCACCGACTGACTAACTGTGAGTTAGCTTTCATGTGCTTTAAGTGTTGCAATGACTTTTGATCACATAGCACATTAAAGTGCGTGCCATATAAGTAGTCCTTAAAATGAGTGAGTGCAGTTACTATAGCCTACAAGCTCTTGTTGCACGGTTGGGTTAATTGATCTGTGACGAATTCATAGCTCTGCTAAAGAATTGTACATATCTTGATTTCCCATCAATCATTTGGTACAGGACGCCCCCAAGTGCCACGTCGGATGTCTGTTGCCACCATAAATGGAATCCTGTTGAACCACTGTTTTGAGCTGCTTATATGCGTCGTCACAGTCTTTGGTTCACAGTGCGCCTAGTTTGCCTTTATGACATCTCAAATGTCAAAAGGGCTTTAAATAACTTGCCAGGTGTGGTACTCCGTCAGACAATAAGTTAACAAATCCGCACATGCTGTTCACATCCCTACCTGTGGTAGGAGTTCTCAATCTCCATAGCAAAAGTGTTCGATCTTCCTGTGATCAATCTTGATTCCATCCCAGGATACTCGATAACCCAACAGCTGAATCTCGTTAACACCGAAGTGACATTTCTTACTGTTGATCTTAAAGAGTTGTGCTTGTTGAGTCTGTCTAGAACCTCTCGCACGACCCTTTGGTGTTCCTCTTTGGTTTTGGTGAATACCACAATGTCATCAATGTATACTTGTACATTGTCCATGTCCCCTAAATAATTCTTGTATTATTTGCTGGAAGAACGCAGGTAACATGTGTAACCCAAAGGGG
>LUCW03001911.1:0-18263 GCA_001586965.3 Sphaeroforma sirkka | reverse complement strand
TGATCTGATTACCAACAGAGCAGAAAATTCTTCGACCTTACTCAGTAGTGAAGCCTTTCTTCTCTAATTTAGCTAAGAACTCGGTTGAGGTTTCCACTTAATTAGTATCTGCAGGACCGATGCGACAAGCATTCGTTTGTTTCCAAGGTGCTTGCTTAATAAAAGTAGGGCCCCTGATGCAAGAACGTTGTCGGTTTCACGGTCGACATAGATAGGCTTATACAAACTTCATGAAAATTACTAGGTTTTCAAACTATATGGAAACTAAAATACAATTTAGATCAGTTAGATTTTAGCAGTAGTAGCTTGTGTAAGAATGATCAACGGAACCTCTGCCTCTTGTTAGGGGCCCTAAATATCCCTCGAGTCCTCCACAGGGCGTACCTCTAGCTGTTCTTTTTTTTGAATAATTTCCACTGAAGTACTAAATCATTCCGTACCACGCCACCTAATTTGTAAAAATAGACTGTAATAACGTAAAGTCACGTTAATACATTAAGCTGATATTGTAGAAATACATTTCCTCCGGTCAGTCTAAAATATCAAGATCAATTGAAGAGATAATACATTGGTTTTTTATTGGTATTTTAAATAATTTAGTACAAAGCTCTTTTTCCAATATTTCCAAGTGTTCTAAATTCACTTTGATGGCTCCAATAACCTGAGTATTTGGTATGACTCATCTACTTGGACCTATTTGGGACATTAGTAGATGTAGGATATTATAAACTAATTTTTATAATCTCGAACTACTACTTATTGATTTTGGTCCTCCCGCCAATCCTCAAAATCCAATAAAGTCTTTTTCTCTTTTAACTTTTCTTCAGATGGAACTTTATTTATATGTATCAGCTAATGTATTAACGTGACTTACGTTATTATGTCTATTTACAAAATTGGCAAGTGGTCATGAACATTTAGTACTTCTAGTGAAAATTATTCAATAAAGGAACAGCTAGAGGTTACGCCTGATGTGATCGAGGATATTTAGGCTCTTCTTAACAGAGGCGGTCGATCATTCTTACACAAGCTACCACTGCTAAAATTCTATTTGACTAAATTGTATTGGCCTTTAATATGGTTTGAAACCTAGTATTTCAATCAGTTTACATATTTTTCAGTTAAATAGTAGTTACAGTAGTGTACTGCTTCTAGACTGTCTGACATCGATTTACTATCCAGCAATTACTATGGCTAAGGGTACTTCTAAAGGCAAGGGAGCCGCTAGCTCTAAGCCTGCTAAGCCTGCCGAGGTTCCTGAGGTCCCTGTGGAAACACCTAGCCTGTCTGGAGTTGAGCCTGCCGAGGATACTGTTGGGGAAGCAAATTCTGAGGTTGGTACAGAGGATTATATTGAGGATGACTCGTCGGATCCTAAAGCCTTGGAAGAAGAGGTATCTACTACCGCGGAAAGGCTCGCCAGCGTCCGTGTATCACCTAGGAGTGAAGCTCAGGACCCCAGCTTGCCCCCCCCTGACCACGTGCCGTCAAATATTGGGATAAACGTCGAAAGGCTGGAAAATTCGTGGATACGAATGTCGGGGCATTATAACTCCACATCTAAAGGACACTCCAGCACAAATCCGGCGTGAAAGGAAGTATTGGACCTGTCCGAAAATTTCGGTTTCGCCATCGATGGAGAAACCATTCCATTCAGCTCAAATCAAATCTTGGACGCCATAACTCGACAACGAGTGGTTGGATCCTCTCAACTCGACGCCAATTGAACTGGCACTGAAGCGCTCTTGAAGGAGCTGGCGGCAAGCAGTGGACCCTCTATCGTGTCCCTTGGCTGATATTCTTCCTATACCGATCCCGCGTTTCGCAAGTTAGCCAAGGGCCAAAGTCGGAACATGCACACTCTTCTTATGGAACAAATGACACAGCTCATGGAGAACCACAGGAGGGCACGTGAACGGTGCCAGACAGATGCCGACTTCCAACAGAATTTAGTGAACCACTGCATTGTACAACTGTTAAGAAGAAGCTCTCAACGGCCGTACGTATGAACGTACTCTACAGTTGCATCCCAAATGGCAACTGATGGAGACACACGAGCTTATACAGCTGTTGAGCCCTGACATTCAGGATGCACAGCAACGTACGGCAGCACGTTTCCAGGGTCGCAACAACCGCGAGGGCCCGACGACCAATGGAAGTCGCGACCACACCAATAGCCGCCCCAACCTACAGACGAGTAGACGACAAACGCAGAATTGGACTCAACGGCCCCAACCTACGGTACCAACGACTTGTGCGGGGGTGCCAGGCACAGGCGCCACCAGGTGGTAGGCACATCCACGGTGTCACCATTTCAGGGCGTCGCAAGCGGTGAGCGCAGAGGGTCGAGCAAGGCTATACGACAACAACCGTCCTTTGAGGGACGTACAATCGGTACACAGACCGTCCACAACGTCAACCGCAGGACAGGGGCAGAATACATCCCAGACTAGAGACGTAGTTACAATACGTCCGACGCCTCAAGTACAGGTGAATGCGATTACACAGGACGAAGACTTGGCTCCACCATCGGAAGCTACAGAGATTCATATCAACACGATCCTTTACGAAGACTTCGAGCACATGACGTCACCACCAAACCACACTATGACATGTGGGAGTCGGTAGCCGATCATGCATGAGAGGTGAGGGTGTCTGAGTCGGATAGGAGCTTCATATTTGTTACCACGATTGGAGCAGTGATGGCAATACAAGACCCATTGCTGACGTCAGACAACCGAGTCTATATTCAAGTACAAATCAACGGACGTACGTTCAAAGCCTTGATAGACACGGGAGCAAATAGAAGTTGTATCTCACAGACATCCGCAGACCTCCTCCTTGGCCGACCAATAACTCCGGCACCACCTGGGTCATTTATATATTTAGCTGACAAGGCGGTGCGAACTCCTCGACTGGGGACGACGGAAGTGGTACCTATAAGGTACGGTACCAGAATTATCGACGGTTCATTAGAATTGATGAACTTGCCGACGGGTATAGATGTTATAGTGGGGCAAGATATGTTGAAAGGCTTGGGCCTATACATAGGCGGTATCCAATCGCCACTTGCACCAATAGACCCCACAGAACTAGAAGAGCTCCTCGAACCCATACCACGCCGACAGGCACCTAACACGACGGAACCCGTCGATGTACGCCAACGGTTGGCACAGGATTTGGAAGCCAATGCGAAAATTGCCGACAACGCGCGCTGTCGTCTGGAAGGGAGTGAGGTAACCATCCCAGTAGCCCATGAACAAGCGTTGTGCAGATGCGGCGATCGGCGCGTAACTTCGTATCCGATCGATGGCTCCCCTATGTGGATGAACAAGTGAAGAAGTGGTTGACGGATTTGGTGATCACGAAACGAACGACACCAACGACTGTTAATCTTCCTCTCCTTGCGGTACCGACATTCGATGCGGAAGGCAACGTCAAGAAGGTACGCGTGTGTTTAGACATGCGTGCCGTTAACGCGCTTATTCCTGGTGACCAGTTCCTGATCCCCAAGGGTCAACGAACTCATATCTCGCCTCAAGAGTAAGAAGTACTACACGACGCTGGACATATCGGCTGCATACCACAGGCTGCCCATCCATCCAGACTCACAATACTTATTTAGTTTTACACACGAACGTTATCAGTACTCGTTCACATCAGCACCGTTCGGTCTTCATGTACTCACGCAGCAGTTTCAACGTACCTTGAGTACAATACTTGATGGCTTACCGGTTCACCACTATATCGATGACATAGTTATCGCCAGTGACGGTTATGACGAACACGTTAGGACGGTGCAGAAGGTGATACAACGCTTAACATACCACAGTTTTAAGCTTAACCCTGCCAAGTGCCACTTCGCTATCTCCGAAGTCATGATCCTAGGGAAGAAAGTATCGGCACAAGGCATTGACATTGACCATGAAAAGCAGGGCCAAGCTGATCGACTGGCCCACACCACAACGATACAAAGATATAGCCTCGGCGTTGGGATTAGCAAATTACCTCCACGAACATCTGCCTAATTTCGCGAACACGGTTGCACCCTTTGCGCGAATTTTGCAAACTCAAACCAAAGGAGTTGATAGGTGATCGTTGGGAGGAGAGACATGCACAGGCGTGGCAGGCAATGAAGGACGCAGTGGTGAATGCTGTGGCGTTACACTTTCCGGTCGACGGCATTCCTCTGAACTTGGAAACCGACGCTAGCGATTACGGTTTAGGGGAGCGCTATTCCAATGGGTCAACGGTAAGAAACATTACTTAATGTTCTTTAGTAAGACTCTGAACCATGCGCAACAGAACTACGCCACACCTATGAAGGAGTTACTGGCATTGGTATATGGACTGACACATTTCAGGGAATACTTGGATGGGCAACGGTTTGCGGTCTTCACGGACCACAAGGCCCTTGTATATATGAACACACAGCTCAAGCTTAATCCGATGCTTCAGAGATGGCATCATATCATCGCGCCATTCAACTTTACCATATCGCATATACCAGGAGAGTCAAATGTGCTCCCGGACATGTTAAGTAGAGTACACGAGGGGACAGCGGAGCAGGACGAACTCGAAATAATGTATACCGACGGCTGGCAGTTATTCCCTAGTTACTTTGAACAAGCGCAACAACACTTTGGACCGAATGACATAGATGTATTTGCGGACCCAACCAACGCTCAGCTTCCTCGGTTCTGGACGAAGGATGATGGGGAAGGAGCGTTTGCCCACGACTGGTCGATAGTCGATGGATGGATGAACCCGCCTTGGGAACAGATACACAGGATGTTACGCAAGATACGAGCCGACGGCGCACGGGCCACAGTATGTCTACCATGGGTACCAAGAGCACCATGGTTCGACCTGTTCAAGCAGTTATTGCAGACAGAACCGGTGCTGGTACCACGGACACCACACACGTTCCTCAAGTACGCTAAGTACGCATGTGGGAAGACACCATGGGGTCATACCGTAGTAGCACGGGTGGGTCCTCCCAATGGATTCAAACTGGACCCGCTGTTTTCACAGCGACTTGGTTTTGCAGAACCAAAGCATACAAAATATGTCATGTGCTTAGACACAGCGCGAGAAATCTCAGTGGCACTGGCAGATGCAGAGGGTCAACCGGCGTTTGCACAAGCGAGTCCGGCGGAGAAACAGCGTCGTACGCAACTCACGCAAGCGCAACACGAACAAGGACATCATGGGGCGGCGGACACAGTCCAACAACTTCGTCAGAACGGTCACATTTGGCCAGGGGCACTTGAGTTAGCCACAGAAGTTAAGCGGCAATGTGGCACATGTTTGGGACAGGACACACTTCGTAAAGGTTTCCACCCGATGATTAGCATCGATGCACGCTACCCGTGGGACCATATTCAAGTGGACTACATCCCGATGCCACTGGAGTCCAGACGCAAGAACAATTATATTCTTCACGTCTTAGACATCGCCACAGGCTATTCTATCCTTCGAGCCACACCGGACAAGACAAAGGAAACCACGACACAGACACTCATAGAGATTTTTTGGCGAACATGGTTTCCCCGTAAGATCCAAACAGACATGGGGAAGGAGTTCACCAACAAGTTAGTGGAGCTTCTGGTCCAGGAAGTGGGGATGCTACATAAGGTGTCTCCACCATATCGACCCCAAGTGCTGGGCGCGGCAGAACGACGTCACAAGGAGATTACACGTTCTATTCGACAATGCTGTGAGGCAGTTCCCCTTCGATGGGACGAACGCCTTCCGTTTACGATGCTATACCAGAACCTTCGGATATCCCGTCGCCATAAGAGTGCACCGTTTAGCGTGTACTTTGGCCGCCGCCATGTTCCGTTCGCCGATTTCACGGACGAGTTACCGGATTCTCAGCCGATGACGAATGACACCTGGGCACAACGATTAGACCAGTTACAGGACACTATATTGCCGACCCTCCACCACATTACCAAGAATTATACAGGCAAGCTTACGACGACATTTGACCGCCTGCATGCTCACGACTTGGTACATTTCGACGAAGGAGATGTGGTCATGGTACGATCAGAAGGCCGAACAACGAAGGCTATGCGGCCATTGTTTGGACCATATGTAGTCAAAGCTAGACACGGCCAACGCTACGAGTTAGCGAACAAGGATGGTTCCGCCCCACCAGAATTCAAGACCAAACCGGTACGGGTGGAACTCCTCCGTTTAGTGCATAGACGCACAGACCCACCAATTAACGAAGACTTATGGACCGAAGGAGGGGTGGAGTTTCGCCATATTATCACACATCGTACGAATGATGAGACGGGGAAATTAGAATACCTGGTGAGATGGCGAGAAGGCGAACCAACGTGGGAAACAGCAGAAGCTTTTGATGATGCCAACGATATCGCGGCCTACCACAAAGCTTCGCAGACACGGACACGTAAGCGCCAACGTGCACAAGTCTAATACTTTATCTTCAATATAACTTTGTTCTCGGATATCGAGCTCAAGCTCTGGAGCATAAACCAGCAACTCTAGCTCCCGAGTATAAACCAGCCACTCGAGCTCTTGAGTATAAAAAAAGCAGCGACTCTAGCTCCCGAGTATAAACCAGCAACTCTAGCTCCCGAGTATAAACCAGCCTCTCGAGCTCTTGAGTATAAAAAAGCAGCGACTCTAGCTCCCGAGTATAAACCAGCAACTCTAGCTCCCGAGTATAAACCAGCCTCTCGAGCTCTTGAGTATAAAAAAAGCAGCGACTCTAGCTCCCGAGTATAAACCAGCCACTCGAGCTCGCGAGAATAAACGGTTAGCACTCGAGCTCGCGAGGAAAATCGTCAGCGGCTCAAGCTCGCGAGGTTAAATGAGCCACTCTTGCTTCGGAGTATAACACAGCGAAATCAATCAAACAACTCCTTGGGCATTGTTTTGAAACAGCGGGTTAATGGTTTGCACGGTTTCTGCCACTGGCAGTTTTTCTCCGACACAAATACAGTCCTATATTGTACTTGCCAAACTCCTATATGCTGACACAGATGAACAGTAGCTTCAAGAATTCAAACACGACGGGTCGCTCGAGACGTACACATCGGGTCCTCTAGCTCTCTGAGGTAAAATGCCAGCACAATGCTCTAGCTCTCGAGGATAAATGCCAGCACAATGCTCTAGCTCTCGAGGATAAATGCCAGCACAATGCTCTAGCTCTCTAACTCTCGAGGATAATGCCAGCACATAAGGTACTATGCTATTCTTATCATCTCTGAAACTGGCACACTGCTTTGTTCAGTGCTTCAGTTTGGGGGGGGGTTGTGGTCAGAATACAAGTACTTATATTTATTTGATTATTTTAGGTTTATTACAAGTTTTACAGTTTATCAGAATAATCTGATAAACTGGGTTTTAGGGTTTTGCTGGTTTTACAGCACATGACTAATGACTCATTTAAGAGTCAGTCATTTTAGGATTACTGTTTATAATTACTAATAAATGAACAACGTCCCCTCCCTGAGGAGGGAGAACGTTGAGATACAGTTATCTCGCGTATACTTACTACATTTCGCTAGTGTTACGCTCCTCTTTGATTCCCTTTGAACTTGACTGTATCTCGGTAACACATACTGCAGGTGCTTGTGTTATCCCAGTCTCTGATTGAGACTTAGGATTCAAGAGTGAAATTTTGGATTCCTCAACCTTCTGTCTGAAAGTCTCGGATGGTGTCCACTTGGTTGTTCCAAATGGACCAATGCGACATATTATAGTGTGTCGCCAAGGCGTCTTTTTGAACAGCACGGGTACCCTGGTAGAGAAAAGTATCTACCTCTCTATCCACATAGATTGGCTCACATTGTATCATTGAGATCAACTGTGGTAGCCATTTATCTGAGTGTCTTAGGGGACAACACAACGTGATGGTAGCATCATAAATATTTTCATAATTTAGCAACTGTGGTATTAATTGCCATGTGGGATTTGCCCAGGCATTCTCGTTAGACAAGTCTATCTGGAATCCGTCTCCTTCCGGATGTTCCAGTGTCCGATACCTTGGCAGTTGTGTATTATGATGAGAGGCAAACATATCTATAGTATGTGGTCCATATATATTGTCAGCGATCTTAAACCACCTAGGATTGGCCATCCAATCCGTAGCTAGTAACTCCCTAACCACCTTATTAAAGTCTGGTACGAAGCGAGACAACATGTCAGGTAAGAGATTGTGAATACCCGGTATGTGTGTTATGCCGAAAGAGAATTTTGCGATCATGTCATGCCACCGACTGACTAACTGTGAGTTAGCTTTCATGTGCTTTAAGTGTTGCAATGACTTTTGATCACATAGCACATTAAAGTGCGTGCCATATAAGTAGTCCTTAAAATGAGTGAGTGCAGTTACTATAGCCACAAGCTCTTGTTGCACGGTTGGGTAATTGATCTGTGACGAATTCATAGCTCTGCTAAAGAATTGTACATATCTTGATTTCCCATCAATCATTTGGTACAGGACGCCCCCAAGTGCCACGTCGGATGCGTCTGTTGCCACCATAAATGGAATCTGTTGAACCACTGTTTTGAGCTGCTTATATGCGTCGTCACAGTCTTTGGTTCACAGTGCGCCTAGTTTGCCTTTATGACATCTCAAATGTCCAAAGGGCTTTAAATAACTTGCCAGGTGTGGTACTCCGTCAGACAATAAGTTAACAAATCCGCACATGCTGTTCACATCCCTACCTGTGGTAGGAGTTCTCCAGTCTAGCAAGTGTTCGATCTTCCTGTGATCAATCTTGATTCCATCCCAGGATACTCGATAACCCAACAGCTGAATCTCGTTAACACCGAAGTGACATTTCTTACTGTTGATCTTAAAGTTGTGCTTGTTGAGTCTGTCTAGAACCTCTCGCACGACCCTTTGGTGTTCCTCTTTGGTTTTGGTGAATACCACAATGTCATCAATGTATACTTGTACATTGTCCATGTCCCTAAATAATTCTTGTATTATTTGCTGGAAGAACGCAGGTAACATGTGTAACCCAAAGGGGGCACCTTTGAACGAATATTGCTTGTGGTCAGAATACAAGTACTTATATTTATTTGATTATTTTAGGTTTATTACAAGTTTTACAGTTTATCAGAATAATCTGATAAACTGGGTTTTAGGGTTTTGCTGGTTTTACAGCACATGACTAATGACTCATTTAAGAGTCAGTCATTTTAGGATTACTGTTTATAATTACTAATAAATGAACAACGTCCCCCCCCGAGGAGGAGAACGTTGAGATACAGTTATCTCACGTATACTTACTACATTTTTAACTTACCATAGAAGTTGTTAGTTTATTAGTAATTACAGAGAAAGCTACAGAAATATGAATTAGTCAGTAGCTGACACATATTTTTTTGTTATAAGTATAACAATTGAAAAGACAATGCGAACGGAGAATGTCGCATCAAAATGAACGATTTAGATTATCCGATCGTTGGTTTAACGACGTGTTGACGACGAGGATGAAGAAAGAATCTACTAATACGAGTGAACCCGAAGAGCGAACATTCCAATCAAGCAGAACATTAACCAGGGTCAACAAGGAAAGTCTCACGACGATCAAATGACGAAATCAGACAATCAGTCAGAATCCACAGATAAGTAGACATGTGTGAGTACAGGTAGGAAGGTTGTTTTCAGTGTGAGACAGGTACAAATCGAATTGCAAGCTAATGAGCTTAAATTGTATTTAAGAAGTTGTTAGAAGAAAGTTCTTTAGGATCCACAGTAGTGTAGTAGAGATGGGAGATGTACATGGTTAGTACCGACTCGGTTAGTACGATGACGCAAATGAATCAGCGGCATACTAGATTATTTTACAAAAGTTTTCAGAATGGGATATTAGGAAGCATACAGAGACACAAGTAAGCACCTGTGAGTTATTAGGAGCATATAAGGGTGGGGGCACACATAACACGAACGATGCAAGTTTAAATACAAGGTTAAATTGTGAAAATGATATGCGAACACACTCAAATCACTAGAACTTCCAGATAAATCAGGTCAACGGAGAGGATCAACAGTATGCACAGAAGGTGTGGTTGACGGCAGCTTAGTTTAGGAGTGCAATAACGAGCAATCGTTCTTAGATCAAGAAGCATATTCCAACAACCGCAACAGCACATGACAAGGACATCACGGGTAAGAAGAGTAAAAGAGGAGCGATGAGGGAAGTTCCCAACAGGGTCCTGCGAATAGGCCGTCATTAGGCCGGAGTAAGAGCTGGCGAGGAGTAGAACAAGAAGTGGCTCCGACTAATGAGGCACTCAACCATATGTTATTGTGGGATGAAGAGTAAGACAACTGGTAGTGTTAGAGTATATAGACTATCCACACTACTTATGTTAGTGTAGGAAATAAAACAGTCACGAGGGAACCCACGAGTTCCTCGGAGATCGATGTCGAGACGTTATGTGTTTGAAGGATGAAATTTAATAGAAAATGGATATTTATATTCAGTACTCTATCAGTTCATTCGCACACATTTCTGGTTCTCCATTGACAAACAACTCACCAACCATGTCCTACCCCCCGCCAAAGTCGTAGACAGCAACTCTTGAATCCTGAGCGCCGCAAGGAAGATGATATCGACCGACGTGGAACTAAACGTCGTCAGTCCCATACGGAACGCTCCGCTCCGCACTCAGGTCAGGCACTGGAGGGGCAACAACAGACACATCTTGGGGCTCCACATATTATTTCCGCGGACGACAAGCAGCCACCAACAGCAAACAAAATGGACCTGCACAATCTGACGAGGATGTCATATTCGAGGGTGAGACCAAGGAAGTACCCAACCTGCGTGCGGACAGTAGTCAGACTTTTATTGGTGAACAGGTAGCCAGTGAAGGGCTGTCCCCTCGTTCGTCTCGGGATACTCCAGGGGCCTTATTTCCCAGTAATGACCCACCACGCCTCCCACCTAACAAGCGGAAGCGTCACCGGAACCGTACCAACAACAAGGAAACGGCACGGGAACAATCGTCAGCTCAGAAACTCACGGAGCTGATGACACAACAGCAGTCTCTCTTTGAAAAATACGAACAGAGGTTACAGCGCATAAACACCGGACGAACTACAATAGGCCGGCCGCTAAGGAGAGTTCTTCTGACGCACACGAACGGGTACAGGCAGTACCAGAGGAACGAAGACAACCCTACCTTCCGAATTCAAGGCTGTGAGCGTCCGTTTTATGGACTTGGGTACAAATCACCAGGGTCAGAGGACAGTTCAACCGAGGAGGATGATACTCTGTCTGCCAGTGAGAACACACCAACTTTTCAAGAGTTCGCACATGAACAAGTATTAGCCAGACAGAATCCTCAAGGTAAGCAGGCGGTGAAGAATAGACAGGACCGATTAAGTACGAACCTGCGCCAACAACAGCAACGTCAGTGGGGCGAGAAAGAAGCGCCCAGTGAATATGTACAGACACATAAACGACAAGAGAAGGAGACAACAGTGCCTCCGCCCACACCGGCTAGTATCGAGAAAAGGCGACAGGCGCTACACGCACGGATACTACAGTTAAGTGACGAGCTATGCCAAGCAATCGAGGAGAATAACACGGCTCGAGCTGAAGCTCTTCGGGGCGTGATTGAGACACTTCGAGCTACATTAGAGTCCCGACCGGTAGAGAAGCGTCCCGTACCTTCACCACGTACGTGGCCTGATTGGCCGTCGAACAGATACTACCTACATGATATCATGGAACGGGACACAAGAGGGGCTCGGACTACATCCGCGACAACTCTGAACGGGTTTCATAAGAAGACATGCACAACCTGGACTACATCCGATCGAACGGTTGAGATCTGTTACAGATCGAACAGATCTGTTCGCACGAAACACAAGCCACTGTCGATCCCGCGTTTCGCAAGTTAGCCAAGGGCCAAAGTCGGAACATGCACACTCCTCTTATGGAACAAATGACACAGCTCATGGAGAACCACAGGAGGGCACGTGAACGGTGCCAGACAGATGCCGACTTCCAACAGAATTTAGTGAACCACTGCATTGTACAACTGTTAGAAGAAGCTCTCAACGGCCGTACGTATGAACGTACTCTACAGTTGCATCCCAAATGGCAACGGATGGAGACACACGAGCTTATACAGCTGTTGAGCCCTGACATTCAGGATGCACAGCAACGTACGACAGCACGTTTCCAGGGTCGCAACAACCGCGAGGGCCCGACGACCAATGGAAGTCGCGACCACACCAATAGCCGCCCCAACCTACAGACGAGTAGACGACAGACGCAGAATTGGACTCAACGGCCCCAACCTACGGTACCAACGACTTGTGCGGGGTGCCAGGCACAGGCGCCACCAGGTGGTAGGCACATCCCGCGGTGTCATCATTTCAGGGCGTCGCAAGCGGTGAGCGCAGAGGGTCGGGCAAGGCTATACGACAACAACCGTCCTTTGAGGGACGTACAATCGGTACACAGACCGTCCAAAACGTCAACCGCAGGACAGGGGCAGAATACATCCCAGACTAGAGACGTAGTTACAATACGTCCGACGCCTCAAGTACAGGTGAATGCGATTACACAGGACGAAGACTTGGCTCCACCATCGGAAGCTACAGAGATTCATATCAACACGATCCCTTACGAAGACTTCGAGCACATGACGTCAACACCAAACCACACCTATGAGACGTGGGAGTTGGTAGCCGATCATGCATGAGAGGTGAGGGTGTCTGAGTCGGATAGGAGCTTCATATTTGTTACCACGATTGGAGCAGTGATGGCAATACAAGACCCATTGCTGACGTCAGACAACCGAGTCTATATTCAAGTACAAATCAACGGACGTACGTTCAAAGCCTTGATAGACACGGGAGCAAATAGAAGTTGTATCTCACAGACATCCGCAGACCTCCTTGGCCGACCAATAACTCCGGCACCACCTGGGTCATTTATATATTTAGCTGACAAGGCGGTGCGAACTCCTCGACTGGGGACGACGGAAGTGGTACCTATAAGGTACGGTACCAGAATTATCGACGGTTCATTAGAATTGATGAACTTGCCGACGGGTATAGATGTTATAGTGGGGCAAGATATGTTGAAAGGCTTGGGCCTATACATAGGCGGTATCCAATCGCCACTTGCACCAATAGACCCCACAGAACTAGAAGAGGTCCTCGAACCCATACCACGCCGACAAGCACCTAACACGACGGAACCCGTCGATGTACGCCAACGGTTGGCACAGGATTTGGAAGCCAATGCGAAAATTGCCGACAACGCGCGCTGTCGTCTGGAAGGGAGTGAGGTAACCATCCCAGTAACCCATGAACAAGCGTTGCAGATGCGGCGATCGGCGCGTAACTTCGTATCCGATCGATGGCTCCCCTATGTGGATGAACAAGTGAAGAAGTGGTTGACGGATTTGGTGATCACGAAACGAACGACACCAACGACTGTTAATCTTCCTCTCCTTGCGGTACCGACATTCGATGCGGAAGGCAACGTCAAGAAGGAGTTGATAGGTGATCGTTGGGAGGAGACGACGTGCACAGGCGTGGCAGGTAATGAACAGACGCAGTGGTGAATGCTATGGCGTTACACTTTCCGGTCGACGGCATTCCTCTGAACTTGGAAACCGACGCTAGCGATTACGGTTTAGGGGAGCGCTATTCCAATGGGTCAACGGTAAGAAACATTTACTTAATGTTCTTTAGTAAGACTCTGAACCATGCGCAACAGAACTACGCCACACCTATGAAGGAGTTACTGGCATTGGTATATGGACTGACACATTTCAGGGAATACTTGGATGGGCAACGGTTTGCGGTCTTCACGGACCACAAGGCCCTTTTGCGTATACGGATGTATATATGAACACAGCTCAAGCTTAATCCGATGCTTCAGAGATGGCATCATATCATCGCGCCATTCAACTTTACCATATCGCATATACCAGGAGAGTCAAATGTGCTCCCGGACATGTTAAGTAGAGTACACGAGGGGACAGCGGAGCAGGACGAACTCGAAATAATGTATACCGACGGCTGGCAGTTATTCCCTAGTTACTTTGAACAAGCGCAACAACACTTTGGACCGAATGACATAGATGTATTTGCGGACCCAACCAACGCTCAGCTTCCTCGGTTCTGGACGAAGGATGATGGGGAAGGAGCGTTTGCCCACGACTGGTCGATAGTCGATGGATGGATGAACCCGCCTTGGGAACAGATACACAGGATGTTACGCAAGATACGAGCCGACGGCGCACGGGCCACAGTATGTCTACCATGGGTACCAAGAGCACCATGGTTCGACCTGTTCAAGCAGTTATTGCAGACAGAACCGGTGCTGGTACCACGGACACCACACACGTTCCTCAAGTACGCTAAGTACGCATGTGGAAGACACCATGGGGTCATACCGTAGTAGCACGGGTGGGTCCTCCCAATGGATTCAAACTGGACCCGCTGTTTTCACAGCGACTTGGTTTTGCAGAACCAAAGCATACAAAATATGTCATGTGCTTAGACACAGCGCGAGAAATCTCAGTGGCACTGGCAGATGCAGAGGGTCAACCGGCGTTTGCACAAGCGAGTCCGGCGGAGAAACAGCGTCGTACGCAACTCACGCAAGCGCAACACGAACAAGGACATCATGGGGCGGCGGACACAGTCCAACAACTTCGTCAGAACGGTCACGTTTGGCCAGGGGCACTTGAGTTAGCCACAGAAGTTAAGCGGCAATGTGGCACATGTTTGGGACAGGACACACTTCGTAAAGGTTTCCACCCGATGATTAGCATCGATGCACGCTACCCGTGGGACCATATTCAAGTGGACTACATCCCGATGCCACTGGAGTCCAGACGCAAGAACAATTATATTCTTCACGTCTTAGACATCGCCACAGGCTATTCTATCCTTCGAGCCACACCGGACAAGACAAAGGAAACCACGACACAGACACTCATAGAGATTTTTGGCGAACATGGTTTCCCCGTAAATCCAAACAGACATGGGGAAGGAGTTCACCAACAAGTTAGTGGAGCTTCTGGTCCAGGAAGTGGGGATGCTACATAAGGTGTCTCCACCATATCGACCCCAAGTGCTGGGCGCGGCAGAACGACGTCACAAGGAGATTACACGTTCTATTCGACAATGCTGTGAGGCAGTTCCCCTTCGATGGGACGAACGCCTTCCGTTTACGATGCTATACCAGAACCTTCGGATATCCCGTCGCCATAAGAGTGCACCGTTTAGCGTGTACTTTGGCCGCCGCCATGTTCCGTTCGCCGATTTCACGGACGAGTTACCGGATTCTCAGCCGATGACGAATGACACCTGGGCACAACGATTAGACCAGTTACAGGACACTATATTGCCGACCCTCCACCACATTACCAAGAAGTATACAGGCAAGCTTACGACGACATTTGACCGCCTGCATGCTCACGACTTGGTACATTTCGACGAAGGAGATGTGGTCATGGTACGATCAGAAGGCCGAACAACGAAGGCTATGCGGCCATTGTTTGGACCATATGTAGTCAAAGCTAGACACGGCCAACGCTACGAGTTAGCGAACAAGGATGGTTCCGCCCCACCAGAATTCAAGACCAAACCGGTACGGGTGGAACTCCTCCGTTTAGTGCATAGACGCACAGACCCACCAATTAACGAAGACTTATGGACCGAAGGAGGGGTGGAGTTTCGCCATATTATCACACATCGTACGAATGATGAGACGGGGAAATTAGAATACCTGGTGAGATGGCGAGAAGGCGAACCAACGTGGGAAACAGCAGAAGCTTTTGATGATGCCAACGATATCGCGGCCTACCACAAAGCTTCGCAGACACGGACACGTAAGCGCCAACGTGCACAGTTCTAATACTTTATCTTCAATATAACTTTGTTCTCGGATATCGAGCTCATATCGAGCTCAGCCAGCTCTGGAGTATAAAAAAGCAGCAACTCTAGCTCCCGAGTATAAACCAGCCACTCGAGCTCTTGAGTATAAAAAAGCAGCGACTCTAGCTCCCGAGTATAAACCAGCCACTCCCGAGAGCTCTTGAGTATAAAAAAGCAGCGACTCTCCCTGAGCTCCAGCAACTCTGGCTCCCGAGAGTATAAAGCCTCTCGACTCTAGCTCCCGAGTATAAACCAGCCAGCTCTTGAGTATAAAAAAAGCAGCGACTCTAGCTCCCAGAATAAACCAGCCACAGCTCTCGAGCTCGCGAGGGAAAATCGTCAGCGGCTCAAGCTCGCGAGGTTAAATGAGCCACTCTTGCTTCGGAGTATAACACAGCGAAATCAATCAAACAACTCCTTGGGCATTGTTTTGAAACAGCGGGTTAATGGTTTGCACGGTTTCTGCCACTGGCAGTTTTTCTCCGACACAAATACAGTCCTATATTGTACTTGCCAAACTCCTATATGCTGACACAGATGAACAGTAGCTTCAAGAATTCAAACACGACGGGTCGCTCGAGACGTACACATCGGGTCCTCTAGCTCTCTGAGGTAAAATGCCAGCACAATGCTCTAGCTCTCTGAGGATAAATGCCAGCACAATGCTCTAGCTCTCGAGGATAAATGCCAGCACAATGCTAGCTCTCGAGGATAAATGCCAGCACAATGCTCTAGCTCTCGAGGATAATGCCAGCACATAAGGTACTATGCTATTCTTATCATCTCTGAAACTGGCACACTGCTTTGTTCAGTGCTTCAGTTTGGGGGGGTTGTGGTCAGAATACAAGTACTTATATTTATTTGATTATTTTAGGTTTATTATTAAGTTTTTACAGTTTATCAGAATAATCTGATAAACTGGGTTTTAGGGTTTTGCTTTTTACAGCTACATGACTAGAGTCATTTAAGAGTCAGTCATTTTAGGATTACTGTTTATAATTATTAATAAATGAACAACGTCCCTCCCCTGAGGAGGGAGAACGTTGAGATACAGTTATCTCATGTATACTTACTACAAGGTTATATGTCAGCCAGGGAGGTGTCAGAGTATCAGGTGTCAGCCTTGTCATCCTTTTAGGTCATCAGCTTCCTTGCTTTTATATTTTTTTTTATAAATCTGAGTTGGTCTAAGTTCAGAGCTGATGAGAGAGTAGGAGCATATTTTTTCGTGTAGTAGTAGTGAATACTGAATACACTGATACAGATTTATAAATACGACGATATAGTAATAGAGTATGTAGATTATAAACATCCTCTCAGGCTCTGGCAGTCTCTGCTACATATTTATACTCTTTCTATATAGTTTGCTACTTGCTGGCATACTAACATTAAATTCATACATAACTATTGTGCTTTTATGCCTTGAGGCTTGGAGCAGGAGCTTGCAAACTCTCAACTCTGATGAACTCTTCATGAGTCTCAACTCTCTCAGTGTCAAGACTCAAAAAACTCTCTGACCCTAAAGTCTAAACAGTCTCAAGTCTCAACCTAAGCGCAATATGTTTTGGCCTGTATGCGATAAATTTTTAAACGTAAACGCAAAAAAAGCATCGGGGCAACCATCGATTTTTTTTTTTTTTTTCAAATTTGCACCTGAGAAATCTGGACTGATTTTAGCGAAATGGCGATTTGAAACTATTCGCAACTGATACAAAGTGAAAAATAGACAGTTCAGTGACAGTTAGGCCGCCTCAAAAAATGCACCTATTTGTAAACCCATAGAACTATATTTAGGATAACTTAAAACGTAATGAGGCTTAGGTCTCAACTCTCGGTCTCTCACGGTCTCACCTTTTACAACTGACAACTTCACACAGACACACACACGGTCAAAGTGACACGTACTGACACACCCTGAGTCCTGACTCACAACAAGTCACAAGAAGTGACAAGTCATAGGAGACCTGAGACAGTTCCATACAGACTGACAGATGACACTCAATGACTGTCCACGCCTCCACATTCCGATGGGGCCAAGCAGTTGTCGAGTAAGAGTAAAAGTCGGGAAATGTTTTAAAAATATTGCCATTTGTTGGATTTAAGACCTATAATTGATCCTCGTGGCTCGTGGCCTCGTGCCTTACTGGCTATTGCACAGGTGGCCTACAGCGCCAGGCTGGTTTGGCGACAGCACTTTTCACTATTAAGATCGTCGAAACTACTTCTATGACGACATGTCCGGACGTCATGGCGATTATACGTCATGATATTCGTTTAAGAAGACATATCGCGACGGGTCGGAAACTAGTTTGCTAAAAGTCTTAATCAAAAAAAACATGGCTTTGTCGTATACCAG
>LUCW03001910.1:0-28890 GCA_001586965.3 Sphaeroforma sirkka | reverse complement strand
TATGTTTATGTTTATATATTTATACAAAATACATCAGGTTCGTCACAAGGTTGTGGTCAGAATACAAGTACTTATATTTATTTGACTATTTTTAGGTTTATTACAGAGTTTTACAGTTATCAGAATAATCTGATAAACTGGGTTTTAGGGTTTTTCTGGTTTTACAGCACATGACTAATGACTCATTTAAGAGTCAGTCATTTTAGGATTACTGTTTATAATTACTAATAAATGAACAACGTCCCCCCCTCCTGAGGAGGAGAACGTTGAGATACACAGATTATCTCAAAGCGTATACTTACTACATTTTAACTTACATAGAAGTTGTTAGTTTATTAGTAATTACAGAGAATGCTACAGAATATGAATTAGTCAGTAGCTGGCACATATTTTTTTGTTATAAGTATAACAATTTGAAAGACAATGCGAACAGAGAATGTCGCATCAAAATGAACGATTTAGATTATCCGGTCGTTGGATTAACGACGTGTGGACGACGAGGATGAATAATACGAGTGAACCCGAAGAGCGAACATTCCAATCAAGCAGAACATTAACCAGGGTCAACAAGGAAAGTCTCACGACGATCAAATGACGAAATCAGACAATCAGTCAGAATCCACAGATAAGTAGTCATGTGTGAGTACAGGTATGAAGGTTGTTTTCAGTGTGAGACAAGTACAAATCGAATTGCAAAGCTAATGAGCTTAAATTGTATTTAAGAAGTTGTTAGAAGAAATTTCTTTAGGATCCACAGTAGTGTAGTAGAGATGGGAGATGTACATGGTTTAGTACCGACTCGGTTAGTACGATGATGCAAAGAATCAGCGGCATACTAGATTATTTTACAAAACTTTTCAGAATGGGATATTAGGAAGCATACAGAGACACAACTAAGCACCTGTGAGTTATTAAGAGCATATAAGGGTGGGGCGCACATAACACGAACGATGCAAGTACATACAAGGTTAAATTGTGAAAATGATATGCGAACACACTCAAATCACTAGAACTTCCAGATAAATCAGGTCAACGGAGAGGATCAACAGTATGCACAGAAGGTGTGGTTGACGGCAGCTTAGTTTAGGAGTGCAATAACGAGCAATCGTTCTTAGATCAAGAAGCATATTCCAACAACCGCAACAGCACATGACAAGGACATCACGGGTAAGAAGGAGTAAAAGAGGAGCGATGAGGGAAGTTCCCAACAGGGTCCTGCAGAATAGGCCGTCATTAGGCCGGAGTAAGAGCTGGCGAGGAGTAGAACAAGAAGTGGCTCCGACTAATGAGGCAGTCAACCATATGTTATTGTGGGATGAAGAGTAAGACAGCTGGTAGTGTTAGAGTAGATAGACTATCCACACTACTTATGTTAGTGTAGGAAATATAACAGTCACGAGGGAACCCCACGAGTTCCTCGGAGATCGATGTCGAGACATTATGTGTTTGAAGGATGAAATTTAATAGAAAATGGATATTTATATTCAGTACTCTATCAGTTCATTCGCACATTTCTGATTCTCCATTGACAAACAACTCACCAACCATGTCCTACCCCCGCCAAAGTCGTAGACAGCAACTCTTGAATCCTGAGCGCCGCAAGGAAGATGATATCGACCGACGTGGAACTAAACGTCGTCAGTCCCATACGGAACGCTCCGCTCCGCACTCAGGTCAGGCTCTGGAGGGGCAACAACAGACACATCTTGGGGCTCCACACATTATTTCCGCGGACGACAAGCAGCTACCAACAGCAAACAAAAATGGACCTGCACAATCTGACGAGGATGTCATATTCGAGGGTGAGACCAAGGAAGTACCCGACCTGCGTGCGGACAGTAGTCAGACTTTTATTGGTGAACAGGTAGCCAGTGAAGGGCTGTCCCTCGTTCGTCTCAGGAGGATACTCCAGGGGCCTTATTTTTCCAGTAATGACCCACCACGCCTCCCACCTAACAAACGGAAGCATCACCGGAACCATACCAACAACAAGGAAACGGCACGGGAACAATCGTCAGCTCAAAAACTCACGGAGCTGATGACACAACAGCATTCTCTCTTTGAAAAATACGAACAGAGGTTACAGCGCATAAACGCCGGACGAACTACAATAGGGCCGGCCGCTAAGGGAGAGTTCTTCTGACGCACACGAACGCGTACAGGCAGTACCAGAGGACGAAGACAACCCTACCTTCCGAATTCAAGGCTGTGAGCGTCCGTTTTATGGACTCAGGTACAAATCACCAGGGTCAGAGGACAGTTCATCCGAGGAGGATGATACTCTGTCTGCCAGTGAGAACACACCAACTTTTCAAGAGTTCGCACATGAACAAGTATTAGCCAGACAGAATCCTCAAGGTAAGGAGGCGGTGAAGAATAGACAGGACCGATTAAGTACGAACCTGCGCCAACAACAGCAACGTCAGTGGGGCGAGAAAGAAGCG
This sequence comes from Sphaeroforma sirkka, assembly GCA_001586965.3. NCBI lineage: Eukaryota > Ichthyosporea > Ichthyophonida > Sphaeroforma > Sphaeroforma sirkka. The sequence continues at coordinate 26,446 of LUCW03001910.1, read as the reverse complement.
CCCAGTGAATATGTACAGACACCTAAACGACAAGAGAAGGAGACAACAGTGCCTCCGCCCACACCGGCTAGTATCGAGAAAGGGCGACAGGCGCTACACGCACGGATACTACATTTAAGTGACGAGCTATGCCAAGCAATCGAGGAGAATAACACGGCTCGAGCTGAAGCTCTTCGGGGCGTGATTGAGACACTTCGAGCTACATTAGAGTCCCGACCGGTAGAGAAGCGTCCCGTACCTTCACCACGTACGTGGCCTGATTGGCCGTCGAACAGATACTACCTACATGATATTATGGAACGGGACACAAGAGGGGCTCTCCTCGAGGCGTTCAAGAACGCACAAATCGCAGGGCTGGACGAGAGTTGGAACCTTACATGGTTTCATAAGGTACTATCTTACTTCAAGGCGGAGAAGTCAACGCTGGACTACATCCGCGACAACTCTGAACGGTTGAAGACATACACACCTCAGCTACAGATCGAACAGATCTGTTCGCACGAAACACAAGCCACTGTCGATCCCGCGTTTCGCAAGTTAGCCAAGGGCCAAAGTCGGAACATGCACACTCCTCTTATGGAACAAATGACACAGCTCATGGAGAACCACAGGAGGGCACGTGAACGGTGCCAGACAGATGCCGACTTCCAACAGAATTTAGTGAACCACTGCATTGTACAACTATTAGAAGAAGCTCTCAACGGCCGTACGTATGAACGTACTCTACAGTTGCATCCCAAATGGCAACTGATGGAGACACACGAGCTTATGCAGCTGTTGAGCCCTGACATTCAGGATGCACAGCAACGTACGACAGCACGTTTCCAGGGTCGCAACAACCGCGAGGGCCCGACGACCAATGGAAGTCGCGACCACACCAATAGCCGCCTCAACCTACAGACGAGTAGACGACAAACGCAGAATTGGACTCAACGGCCCCAACCTACGGTACCAACGACTTGTGCGGGGTGCCAGGCACAGGCGCCACCAGGTGGTAGGCACATCCCACGGTGTCATCATTTCAGGGCGTCGCAAGCGGTGAGCGCGGAGGGTCGGGCAAGGCTATACGACAACAACCGTCCTTTGAGGGACGTACAATCGGTACACAGACCGTCCACAACGTCAACCGCAGGACAGGGTCAGAATACATCCCAGACTAGAGACGTAGTTACAATACGTCCGACGCCTCAAGTACAGGTGAATGCGATTACACAGGACGAAGACTTGGCTCCACCATCGAAAGCTACAGAGATTCATATCAACACGATCCTTTACGAAGACTTCGAGCACATGACGTCAACACCAAACCACACCTATGAGACGTGGGAGTCGGTAGCCGATCATGCATGAGAGGTGAGGGTGTCTGAGTTGGATAGGAGCTTCATATTTGTTACCACGATTGGAGCAGTGATGGCAATACAAGACCCATTGCTAACGTCAGACAACCGAGTCTATATTCAAGTACAAACAACGGACGTACGTTCAAAGCCTTGATAGACACGGGAGCAAATAGAAGTTGTATCTCACAGACATCCGCAGACCTCCTTGGCCGACCAATAACTCCGGCACCACCTGGGTCATTTATATATTTAGCTGACAAGGCGGTGCGAACTCCTCGACTGGGGACGACGGAATTGGTACCTATAAGGTACGGTACCAGAATTATCGACGGTTCATTAGAATTGATGAACTTGCCGACGGGTATAGATGTTATAGTGGGGCAAGATATGTTGAAAGGCTTGGGCCTATACATAGGCGGTATCCAATCGCCACTTGCACCAATAGACCCCACAGAACTAGATGAGCTCCTCGAACCCAAACCACGCCGACAAGCACCTAACACGACGGAACCCGTCGATGTACGCGAACGGTTGGCACAGGATTTGAAAGCCAATGCGAAAATTGCCGACAACGCGCGCTGTCGTCTGGAAGGGAGTGAGGTAACCATCCCAGTAACCCATGAACAAGCGTTGCAGATGCGGCGATCGGCGCGTAACTTCGTATCCGATCGATGGCTCCCCTATGTGGATGAACAAGTGAAGAAGTGGTTGACGGATTTGGTGATCACGAAACGAACGACACCAACGACTGTTAATCTTCCTCTCCTTGCGGTACCGACATTCGATGCGGAAGGCAACGTCAAGAAGGTACGCGTGTGTTTAGACATGCGTGCCGTTAACGCGCTTATTCCTGGTGACCAGTTCCTGATCCCCAAGGTCAACGAGCTCTCATATCTCGCCTCAAGAGTAAGAAGTACTACACGACGCTGGACATATCGGCTTCATACCACAGGCTGCCCATCCATCCAGACTCACAATACTTATTTAGTTTTACACACGAACGTTATCAGTACTCGTTCACATCAGCACCGTTCGGTCTTCATGTGCTCACGCAGCAGTTCCAACGTACCTTGAGTACAATACTTGATGGCTTACCGGTTCACCACTATATCGATAACATAGTTATCGCCAGTGACGGTTATGACGAACACGTTAGGACGGTGCAGAAGGTGATACAACGCTTAACATACCACAGTTTTAAGCTTAACCCTGCCAAGTGCCACTTCGCTATCTCCGAAGTCATGATCCTAGGGAAGAAAATATCGGCACAAGGCATTGACCATGAAAAGCAGGCCAAGCTGATCGACTGGCCCACACCACTACGGTACAAAGATATAGCCTCGGCGTTGGGTTTAGCAAATTACCTCCACGAACATCTGCCTAATTTCGCGAACACGGTTGCACCCTTGCGCGAATTTTGCAAACTCAAACCAAAGGAGTTGATAGGTGATCGTTGGGAGGAGAGACATGCACAGGCGTGGCAGGCAATGAAGGATGCAGTGGTGAATGCTGTGGCGTTACACTTTCCGGTCGACGGCATTCCTCTGAACTTGGAAACCGACGCTAGCGATTACGGTTTAGGGGGAGCGCTATTCCAATGGGTCAACGCTTCCTCGGTTCTGGACGAAGGATGATGGGGAAGGAGCGTTTGCCCACGACTGGTCGATAGTCGATGGATGGGTGAACCCGCCTTGGGAACAGATACACAGGATGTTACGCAAGATACGAGCCGACGGCGCACGGGCCACAGTATGTCTACCATGGGTACCAAGAGCACCATGGTTCGACCTGTTCAAGCAATTATTGCAGACAGAACCGGTGCTGGTACCACGGACACCACACACGTTCCTCAAGTACGCTAAGTACGCATGTGGGAAGACACCATGGGGTCATACCGTATTAGCACGGGTGGGTCCTCCCAATGGATTCAAACTGGACCCGCTGTTTTCACAGCGACTTGGTTATGCAGAACCAAAGCATACAAAATATGTCATGTGCTTAGACACAGCGCGAGAAATCTCAGTGACACTGGCAGATGCAGAGGGTCAACCGGCGTTTGCACAAGCGAGTCCGGCGGAGAAACAGCGTCGTACGCAACTCACGCAAGCGCAACACGAACAAGGACATCATGGGGCGGCGGACACAGTCCAACAACTTCGTCAGAACGGTCACGTTTGGCCAGAGGCACTTGAGTTAGCTACAGAGGTTAAGCGGCAATGTGGCACATGTTTGGGACAGGACACACTTCGTAAAGGTTTCCACCCGATGATTAGCATCGATGCACGCTACCCGTGGGACCATATTCAAGTGGACTACATCCCGATGCCACTGGAGTCCAGACGCAAGAACAATTATATTCTTCACGTCTTAGACATCGCCACAGGCTATTCTATCCTTCGAGCCACACCGGACAAGACAAAGGAAACCACGACACAGACACTCATAGATATTTTTTTTGGAACATGGCTTCCCCGTAAATCCCAAACAGACATGGGGAAGGAGTTCACCAACAAGTTAGTGGAGCTTCTGGTCCAGGAAGTGGGGATGCTACATAAGGTGTCTCCACCATATCGACCCCAAGTGCTGGGCGCGGCAGAACGACGTCACAAGGAGATTACACGTTCTATTCGACAATGCTGTGAGGCAGTTCCCTTTCGATGGGACGAACGCCTTCCGTTTACGATGCTATACCAGAACCTTCGGATATCCCGTCGCCATAAGAAAGCACCGTTTAGCGTGTACTTTGGCCGCCGCCATGTTCCGTTCGCCGATTTCACGGACGAGTTACCGGATTCTCAGCCGATGACGAATGACACCTGGGCACAACGATTAGACCAGTTTCAGGACACTATATTGCAGACCCTCCACCACATTACCAAGAAGTATACAGGCAAGCTTACGACGACATTTGACCGCCTGCATGCTCACGACTTGGTACATTTCGACGAAGGAGATGTGGTCATGGTACGATCAGAAGGCCGAACAACGAAGGCTATGCGGCCATTGTTTGGACCATATGTAGTCAAAGCTAGACACGGCCAACGCTACGAGTTAGCGAACAAGGATGGTTCCGCCCCACCAGAATTCAAGACCAAACCGGTACGGGTGGAACTCCTCCGTTTAGTGCATAGACGCACAGACCCACCAATTAACGAAGACTTATGGACCGAAGGAGGGGTGGAGTTTCGCCATATTATCACACATCGTACGAATGATGAGACGGGAAATTAGAATACCTGGTGAGATGGCGAGAAGGCGAACCAACGTGGGAAACAGCAGAAGCTTTTGATGATGCCAACGATATCGCGGCCTACCACAAAGCTTCGCAGACACGGACACGTAAGCGCCAACGTGCACAAGTCTAATACTTTATCTTCAATATAACTTTGTTCTCGGATATCGAGCTCAAGCTCTGGAGCATAAACCAGCAACTCTAGCTCCCGAGTATAAACCAGCCACTCGAGCTCTTGAGTATAAAAAAGCAGCGACTCTAGCTCCCGAGTATAAACCAGCCACTCGAGCTCTTGAGTATAAAAAAAGCAGCGACTCTAGCTCCCAGTATAAACCAGCAACTCTAGCTCCCGAGTATAAACCAGCCACTCGAGCTCGCGAGAATAAACGGTTAGCACTCGAGCTCGCGAGGGAAAATCGTCAGCGACTCAAGCTCGCGAGGTTAAATGAGCCACTCTTGCTTCGGAGTATAACACAGCGAAATCAATCAAACAACTCCTTGGGCATTGTTTTGAAACAGCGGGTTAATGGTTTGCACGGTTTCTGCCACTGGCAGCTTTTTCTCCGACACAAGTATAGTCCTATATTGTACTTGCCAAACTCCTATATGCTGACACAGATGAACAGTAGCTTCAAGAATTCAAACACGACCGGTCGCTCGAGACGTACACATCGGGTCCTCTAGCTCTCTGAGGTAAAATACCAGCACAATGCTCTAGCTCTCTGAGGATAAATGCCAGCACAATGCTCTAGCTCTCGAGGATAATGCCAGCACATAAGGTACTATGCTATTCTTATCATCTCTGAAACTGGCACACTGCTTTGTTCAGTGCTTCAGTTTGGGGGGGGGGTTGTGGTCAGAATACAAGTACTTATATTTATTTGATTATTTTAGGTTTATTACAAGTTTTACAGTTTATCAGAATAATCTGATAAACTGGGTTTTAGGGTTTTGCTGGTTAGAGTCAGTCATTTTAGGATTACTGTTTATAATTACTAATAAATGAACAACGTCCCCCTCCCTGAGGAGGGAGAACGTTGAGATACAGTTATCTCGCGTATACTTACTACAAGGTTATATGTCAGCCAGGGGAGGTGTCAGAGTATCAGGTGTCAGCCTGTCATCCTTTTAGGTCATCAGCTTCCTGCTTTTTTATATTTTTTTTTATAAATTCGGAGTTGGTCTAAGTTCAGAGCTGATGAGAGAGTAGGAGCATATTTTTCGTGTAGTAGTAGTGAATACTGAATACACTGATACAGATTTATAAATACGATATAGTAATAGAGTATGTAGATTATAAATTCTCTCGGGCTCTGGCAGTCTCTGCTACATATTTATACTCTTTCTATATAGTTGCTACTTGCTACATACTAACATTAAATTCATACATAACTATTGTGCTTTATGCCTTGAGGCTTGAGCAGGAGCTTGCAACTCTCAACTCTGATGAACTCTTCATGAGTCTCAACTCTCTCAGTGTCAAGACTCAAAACTCTCGACTCTAAAGTCTAAACAGTCTCAAGTCTCAACCTAAGCGCAATATGTTTTGCCTGTATGCGATAAATTTTAAACGTAAACGCAAAAAGCATCGGGGGCAAATCGACCATGATTTTTTTTTCAAATTTGCACCTGAGAAATTGACCGATTTTAGCGAAATGGCGATTTGAAACTATTCGCAACTGATACAAAGTGAAAAATAGGACAGTTCGTGACAGTTAGGCCGCCTCAAAAAATGCACCTATTTGTAAACCCATAGAACTATATTTAGGATAACTTTAAACGTAATGAGGCTAGGTCTCAACTCTCGGTCTCTCACGGTCTCACCTTACAACTGACAACTTCACACAGACACACGGTCAGTGACACGTACTGACACACCCTGAGTCCTGACTCACAACAAGTCACAAGAAGTGACAAGTCATAGGAGACCCGAGACAGTCTTACAGACTGACAGATGACACTCACGACTGTCCACGCTCCACATTCCGATGGGCCACAAGGTTGTCGAGTAAGAGTAAAAAGTCGGAAATGTTTTAAAATATTGCCATATTTGTTGATTTAAGACCATAATTGATCCTCGTGGCTCGTGGCCTCGTGCCTTACTGGCTATTGCACAGGTGGCTCATGAGCTAGGCTGGTTTAAGACAGCACTTTTCACTATTAAGATCGTCGAAAACTACTTCTCTATGACGACATGTCCGGACGTCATGGCGATTATACGTCATGATATTCGTTTAAGAAGACATATCGCGACGGGTCGGAAACTAGTTTGCTAAAAGTCTTAATCAAAACATGGCTTTGTCGTATACCAGACCAGCTTTTGAGGCCTCACAAGTCACAGGCCTCAGGCCCTCAGCCCTCATCAGCCCTCACTTAGTCTGGTAGCCCTGCCCCTCCGCATCACTGATACACATCAGGCGAGAGTTAGTCATTCAGACAGACCTCAGTCGGTCAGTCCATTAGTCTCAGACTCCAGAGTCAGACTCAGGCACCCAGGGTCAGAGGACAGAGGCTCATACGCCGGCTCAGTCACGAGTCCTGAGTCCCGCGAGTTTTTGTAAAATAAAAATTAAAAATGTGTTCATGACATTTACTTGGTATACCACCAATTTACGAGTAATTGAGTACAGGCTATGGCTGTGAGCCTGTGACTGGCTGTGGGCTCGTGGGGTATAGACCTATGGGCGGCTATGGCCTATCGCCTATGTATAGGCACGCTCATTTCCGCCCACACGAGATTTACGAGAGAGAACAGATCTGGAAATGGAATTATGGATATGGAGTTTATGCACACGTTATCACTTATCAATCGCCTATGTATTATTTGTGTAGTTTTTAGCATCGGGTTCGAATGAAACCATTGCAAATCGTTGGACAACTTGATTTTTGTAGCACCATCGCTATGCTTCATATGGTTGTTTTCTTAACTCTAATCCATTAGTTAGCTAATATAAGCGTCATACAGAGAAGGAGCGGTGTTTTTACGATGATAAATTCTACCGTCTGTTTGCTAGGCATTTCAGTCATTCAATCGATCTAAATTGCATGCAATGGTGTGAGTGGTGAAAACGGAAACTTGTGCAAAGACGTTATGATTGTATTAAAGGGTTGGTATGATCTTAGTGATGGTCACTATTCAAATAAATCAAGGTGTAATGCCTTTAGAGGATCTCTAGTAATCTATACACGCGTAGAAAGCCTGATTCTCTATGCGCACAGACGCCTCAGACCTCTAGTTTTCTCGATAGCTCGACAGAGTACAAAAATGAATGGGAGACTCTCAGAGTACAAAAATGCCCGTGAGCCTGTCTATAAATAGAAAATCGGCGGTTATATTCGAACCCGATGTATATTTTATATTTTCAAAAAAATACTTGGTGACTCGAGCTGTGTGGTGTTATGGTGTGTGACTGAGTGGCAGACTGTTTGCCTTCGGGCTGTGTGACGTGTGAAGCATAATAATCTATGCCTCACACACGCGCCAGACGTCACGAGTCAGACGTTGGTGCGTCACAGACTCACCGAGTCACCGGTCACACACAGTAGAGTGTAGACTGTAGACGGAATATTATAGAAAAAACTCAAAAAGAATCAAAAGAAGACTAGAAGCTTGATGTAGTATGTACAGAGCACAGTATGTATAATTGTATGTACAAACTAGTATATACAAATGAGTAATATGTTTTTAATGAAAACCACACCCACTCTTTCAGACTCTCTTTCTATGTATGTAATAATTAATATGTATAATATGTACATCTGACCTACCATGTCATTATTGCGAAAAAAAATTAAGTAAAATAATTGCCGTAATTTTTGTAAGAAATACGTATTAAGGCACATTCCTGAATTTGAAAATTTAAGATTTATGCATGGTGAGCAAATTGAGAATTGGGAATTATGAAGTATGCAGCGCAATTTTGGGCCATTAAGAAATATTCTATTTCTTAATTAAGAAAGAAGGATTAAGGCAGGTTATAGACTTGTTAAGAATCGTGTATGATATATTTTTAAAAATTTTAAGAATTATTAATAATCATGTATACCGATATCTGAAGAAATTTTAAGAACCGGTACTTATTTTTATAGCATGTGAGGGACTAGGTTTCAAGGCAAAGTCTATTACTATAACATGCAATTGTTTTCTCAGTACAAACTTTTATTTATATAGGGGTTGTGCATTGGGCGTAGAAGTGTAGAAGTGAATGTAAGTATGGCGGAGAAAAGTGACGGCACTGGGCGAACAACAGCTACCGATACTGACACCATTACCCCCTCTGAAAAGAGTGTGCGAAAATCAGATATTGTGCGATCCTCTATCAAGAGGATGCAGCCGATTAACATTGATGCTATTGACGATGCAAGCCAGTATAGTTGTTTGAAACTTTATCGAGGGATAACAAAAGAACAAAAACTAAATTTCGCAGCCACAAAGTTTAAAGTTGACGATGACGATTGCAACAAAGCTACCTGCAGGTATTGCGACAACACTAAAACTTACTCATGGAATCGCAAGAATGCGAATAATGCTATAATACGAAGCACGCCAAACAATGGTGCGACGATGTAAAAAGATTTCGTCCACTGGCCATGCTATAATCTTGTCCTACTTGTTCGTTGTGAATAGTTATTGATGATTTATACTGAGCACAGCTTTGAAGTTGTGGTCTGTTAAAGTTGTATTTTAGTATGTATTTAATTATTTATTCGTAGTTGTAAGATCTTCATCACATGTGTAGTCGTGTACACAAGCGCCAAATAATATTTTTTAAGAAATATGAATGTTATCTCACTTAATATGTCGTTCATTATTAAGAAATTATCTTGAAACAAAAAATTGGCTAATTAAGAAATAGGAAGTACGCATGAGGAATTTATTATTAAGTACCACCGCTTTGACACGATTAGTATCTTATTCTTAATTAATAATCACGTAGCGAAAAAAAATGGGTTTAAGTTTTGGATTCTGCCGATTTTGGGTAAAGGATTAATAGGAATTGGGTTCAGATTCTTAATTAAGAAAAAAAAAAGAATCATGTGCTTTCCCAAAATGCAATAAGAAAACGTACAGATCGTTACATAATAATGACATGGTAGCTCAGATGTACATATGTATGACATGTAGAGAGAAACTTTCTCAGCCTCTCTATTAGTAGAGCATAGAGCCATATATGTAGACTGTAGACTGTAGTCATAGACTCGGGTAATAATTATATCACTATTATTTGGTGTTGCTTCATCGTCCATCGAATCATTCGTCCTGCTGTCTGCAGACCTGCATTCGGTGGCCGGCGCTGGGTTGGCATTTGGCGAACGACGCCGTCATTTGGACAAACTATTTAAAAAAAAAAATGCATGATTGTCACGATGCTATGTATTTATTTATTTTTGGGACATGTCGGACGCGACATGGTGTCGTCGGGTCCGATTGGGGCAATCGATGTACAACAAACTGTTTTTGTCTAAAAAATCTATTTACTATAAACAGTCATATTTTACACGTTGCACAACTTTTTTTTGTGAGTGTACGACTTCACGTCGTTGTCGTATACCAACCGAGCGCCTCCTGACACCCGGCTTGTCATGTAATACTGTTTTGTTTTTAGAAACAAAAGCTAATAAAGAAAAGTATATTTTGTCTAAGATAAGTAATAACGTCTGTATCTAAGTACTCCGAGTAACTCTGGTATTTCTGAATATAAATATATTTATGCCTGGGGAGTGAGGCTCGTGTCTGGTGGAGTGGTGGTAGATTTCAGATTTGGTTTTGTATGTCCGGAATTGCCTATTTACTGTAGAAGTCCAGAATTGCCGTAGCTCCCTAGTAGCTAATCCCTACATATGTAGCAATATTCTCCGAACTTAGAACTATTCAATTAATATAAATAAAAGAAAGATAGTTCCATTACGGTTTACACAACCATAACTCCAGTTCCAGACTCAATTATTGCTCAACTATCAACTTTTCAACCAATATCCGTTATGTATGTACAGGCCATATCAGCATATGTCATCTTGACACTAGTGTGGGGATCAATCGTTTCTGCGGATCCAGATTTCCCAATAGCTACTTTTACCGGAAATGTCAATCCTTGGCAGGATACGGATGCCCCACAATGCGATTCGGGCTCACCAGATGGAAATTTCGTATTCGAGGAAAGGCCAGTACAAGGCACCCAGGTAAGGTCTTGTACGTCTTACGAAGAAATTCTATACGTGCGGGTATAAGAATGGTTTTTAGGTGAAGGCCTTTTGAACGCGCCGGCGTTTCTGTGTATTGTGTTAGAAAATTATCCAGCAGTTAGCCCTGCCGAAATCGAATAGACGCATCTGCAAAACGTGCGATGTAGCGTGTAGCACATATTTATTGGTTGGACTGGCTCAAAGTTTTAATCATGTTTAATATTGATTTCCACTTGCATACTGTACTTTAACTAGTAGATCACAGAGAAGAGCTGGATTCTAAAGTGCGATGATGGATCGAAGTCTATGCGATTCCTTCTTATAGACAAGAGCGATCCTGCGAACCCCCTATACAGTGCGAATGAATATTTTGCCAAGCCAGATCCCACTTCAGACTCCACGTGCGAAGCCAACGGTGGGATAACAGATAGGTGGGTATTTGGATGTCAATGACAATTTTATGTTTACCAGTCACTTTACTTCCACAAGTGAACTACGGCCGAGTGCATGTTTTGCGTATCAAGCATTCACAGTATATTTGGGTTACTTCATCCTCAGTAAAAAAGACGGTGGCAAATCTACGCTAGAGACGGATGCACAAACTGGTGCAGTAATCTCTCAGCAGACAATCACGTCTACTTGTGACACTGGCGACACTTCCGAAATACGCAGAAAAACATTGACAAGTGCCTCCGGATTGGAATTCACATATATTTATGCCGGTTATCACCATGAGGTATGCAGTTGGGGTTTAGGGTCGCTATTTCGTCTCTTTCCTAGTAAGCGCTGTTCAACAAATTCGACAATTCGTGCCGATGCCGTGGTTCGGTAAGTACACCTTAGGATCATGCTAGCTGTTTTGTTCGTCCATCTATCAGAAATCTCAGAGAGGTCTAATGTTGTTTCCCTATTGTATCACGAGTCAGGTCGATCACGTTGACCATATCAAGAACAGTGGCAACAACGGTCAGAGAGGTACTACAACTACAGATAGTAATACCACATGTGAATGGACGACGACCCCGCACTATTTTCCCGACTACACACGTCTTGACACAAAGTATACTTGTAAACTGCCGGACACAACCGTGGTTACAAATGTTCAAGGACGCGCTCCTCCAAACTCAACGGTGCCCACTAGCTCGTTGCCGAATAATATCAAAACCACATTCTCTAACGGTACTACCGAAACAATAACAAGAAGAAGGATGACGCTTGTTACACATTTGCCAGCCGGTGACTCAGGATCATGTCCGACGAGTGGTTCGACATCTAGAGACATGCGAGATGAGTGTTGTCGTCACACTATTACAGTTACTTACAGATCTTCTAATTTTTTTAATGGCAACCCAACAACCAGTGAAACTACCAAGACAACATATCGATGTAAGTGCGGAGGGTATGTTCTGGAAACAAGTGGATCGCAAATGACAGAGGATACTGAAACTGCTTGTATTGAAGAAACGCCTGATGGGTGCAAGACTAAGACCGAATCCAGTCACACTACTGAAGGGCGACAGCAAGTGGATACTACGACGACGACAGTCACATGTTCGGGCGCTTGTACTACAACAACTGTTAACTCCCAATACCACAACGCAAATGGTATAGATAGCGACAAGAGTAACGAGGAACGTACGCGCGTATGTCCTATTACGTACGAAAACAAACCTGCTACGCAAACTGAAGTGGGTACAACTTATAATAACGGTAGTAGAGAATTAACCACGACCATCGAAGGTACAGATAACGGTTTCAGATTTGGCTATATACAAGTGCAAGTGGCGAACCCGGGGAGTGAATTTACAATCATAAGTACTACTTTATTGAACGAAATTAGCGGCGGTGGACGTGGAAATATTGTGGAACTACCATCCCCTGTACCTTGTAAGTACAACCCGTGGAGTGACTGGACTGATTGCGCTGTCGTGGACGGCTGTTTGATCACACGAACTCGAGGGGGAAAGGTAACAAACCCGTTCACCTGCACGCCATCGACAGACTTGGCGCAAGAGAAAGCTTGTGCAAAGCCTGGTTGTGGCGGTGTGCCGAAAGACTGCTCCGCTGCTCTTTTGGCTGACGCTGATCTTTGCTCAGATTCGAATCAAACGGTAAAAATCAGCGCTTTGGATACTGTCTGTGATGGTGCGGTTTGGTAAGTTATTGCGATATAAAAGGTGACATTTCGCGCACCACTTTCACCAACCTTAGGTGTACACGAAAATTTATTCTCGCTGTTATTGTTGTACACAAGGGATAATTCAATATCTGGGATGAACTTGATGATTTGTTTTTGTGAAAATCAAGGATTCACGTCTCTGTCTACAACTATTGTCAAGTGTCAACTTCAAAGAGTGAATATGCAGTGTGATGACGATCATGAAACCTGAATTTTCAATAAACAGTTTGGCGACATGCTGCGAAAAATCAGTTGAGCCTGTCACAGGAGAAGAGGTGAAGACTTGTGCGATGTTGCTCGCTGACGATCTTGAACTGTGCTCGTCGTATGGAGAAGTAGATACTAACGCCCTGGACAGCGATTGTGATAAAAACTGTGATGTTAACTGCTGCAAGCACACGGAAACGCCGGTGACTGGGGAGAGTGTGGATACCTGTTTCATGCTGCTGGTGAAGGACCATGATCTGTGTCAAGGATACATTGTGGATACTGACTCGCTTGACAACACGTGTGAGACGAATTGCGATAAAAAACTGTTGCACGGAAGAAACTCCACCAGCCACAGATTCGGAGACCAAGCGTACGTGCGCCATGTGGTTAGCTGACAATTCCGGGTTGTGCACGGATCAAGGGAACATTGTGGACAAGGATTCATTAAGCAATGTATGTGAGAATGACTGCAATGATAACTGTTGCGTGAACCCACCTGAGCCTGCCACAGGCGAAGAGGTGAAGACTTGTGCGATGTTGCTCGCTGACGATCTTGAACTGTGCTCGTCGTATGGAGAAGTAGATACTAACGCCCTGGACAGCGATTGTGATAAAAACTGTGATGTTAACTGCTGCAAGCACACGGAAACGCCGGTGACTGGGGAGAGTGTGGATACCTGTTTCATGCTGCTGGTGAAGGACCATGATCTGTGTCAAGGATACATTGTGGATACTGACTCGCTTGACAACACGTGTGAGACGAATTGCGATAAAAACTGTTGCACGGAAGAAACTCCACCAGCCACAGATTCGGAGACCAAGCGTTCGTGCGCCATGTGGTTAGCTGGCAACTCCGGGTTGTGCACGGATCAAGGGAACGTTGTGGACAAGGATTCATTAAGCAATGTCTGTGAGAATGACTGCAACGATAACTGTTGCGTGAATCCACCTGAGCCTGTCACAGGCACGGACGAGAAAACGTGTTCAGCGCTTCTCAACGAGGATCCGGACCTTTGTGCTCAGTATGGAGAAGAGAACGATGACGTACTTGATGAAGTCTGCGAAAGGAATTGCGACGTCAACTGCTGTCAGAAACTCGTGCCGGAAGCTCGGACCACCTGTGCAGATGTGCATCTGAAAGGGGCGCTAGACTGCGGTGAAGAACGGTTTGATGAGGCGAGTGCTTTTAGTTACTGTGAGGGCGATGAGGATTGTACTGCAGCGTGCTGTATTCCTAAGATTGAGGTTCCTTCACTTACCTACACCCATCGGGAGACTGTTTCTACGCATACTGCTACCATCACTAGTGAAGATCACACCCATGTGGTGACCAGCTCGGTGATAGTGAATCCTACCACCGAGACAACGCACGAGCACACGACCACATACTTGTTTCCGGAGCTCCATCCCACCGAAATCGCTTCATTTGGCACAACTGTGACTATTGAACATACACACACGCCGGTGGTTACAGAGACTGTGGCTACCGTGAGTACAACTGAGTACTATTCGCACGTTGAAACTGGTCACATCCCGCATCCTGACGGTAACATCGTATTGCACACCACCAGAACTGCGAGCAGCTCCCCTACTCAATCAGAGACCTATGAACCTACAACCACTACGTGTGCCAGTGAACGTGCGACTGAACGTACCGCCGAATCGACCACGGAGCGTACTACCACTACTCGTGAACCCGAGCCAGCGACTGAACGTACTACCACTCGGGCACCCGAGCCAACCACCGAGACCAATCAGAAACCCGAGCCCACTCCGGAGAAGAAGTACTACTGTGGTGATATCAGCTACTACAAATGCTCAACATACAGAACGAGCTTGAAGTGCTGCAAGAACTCGGACAAGTGTACCGGTTGGGGCAACTGCAAATGCACCTCAACCACCTGCTGCGACAAGACGGTCTCGGGCGCTAAGGACCCCGATCGCGAGATCACCGATGGCAGTGACGAGAACAACGCTTACTGTGGGAGTGTCAGCAACAACAAATGCGAAGGCTACAAGACCAGTCGGAAGTGCTGTAAGAGTGGCACGGGAAAGTGTGGCAGCTGGGCTGTGGAGAAGTGCTCGTCTAGTTACTGCTGTGATGGGACGGTGAAAGCCACCAACAGCAACTGCAGACGGGGCAGCCGTCGGCGTGAGTGCAGCGGCAGGCGTTAATTGCACATGAACCTCTATCTGTGATGGGATCAACTACGAATATGGCGTATGAGACGTTAATTGCACATGAACCTCTATCTGTGACGAAATCAACTACGAATATGGTGTATAAGGCGACTTCAAGGTAGCTCCGCATGCTTTGGACAGTGTCTTGTGCATGCGGATAATGTAACACGATGATGTATGGCCTTACCGATAAACTTGAGTCGACGTATTCAGACATGCCTGCACAAACGAATAAATTAATATGTATATCTTTTTTCGCTACATGACCGATTTTGTCTATTTCCGCAGAGTTCGTCAGGGAATTCAAACAATCTGCCTGTGATTTGTTTTGCATCATAGCATGAATGACATTTGAAAAAAATTCGAAATACCGTTGTCCATTTTATGTTTCTCGTTCGGATTGTTCCAAAACACACATTGGAGACGAGCAAATTTACTGCTGACGCGACGAGCTATAAAGCAGCAAAGAAACGCGGAATATCTCCGATACATACAAACGATCCTAATTTTATTGGTTCGGTTTAGTGGGGCCTTTGTCTGGGAGTCGCCACATGCGTCGCCGCATTGGCCAATTTCGGCTGACCTTGTGACTGTTCTTGCTCTTTTATGTGTTCCACGATCAAATCAATAGCCACTGAGGGGGAACAAACATGAAGAAAATAAATATTTCTCATTAGGACTTATCAGGGGGTTGATCTCTTGATCGATGCTACCACCGCTTCGATCGAGACCCAGATCAATAGTGTGTACCATGACCTACCCACGCATGCGAACGCTGGAGATTTTGCTGACTAGAGATAGCCCTTGTGTACAAGTTTATTACTGACAGCGCAAGCGCAGTACAGTGAGCCGTTCTGCATAGATGAACGCCGAACGGAAAACACCTTGATACCAACTACACGGGCACGTACAGATACTACTCGCACCGTCTGGCGACGAAAAATGAAAAACGTAGCACGCCATCACCCCTTGAGTACTTGCTACAGTACTTTCATAAGGACAAACCCAACAATATTCCTGGACAAAAGAGCAAAACCATAATCCACTATCTACTGAAAACCGCAAAGTGATACGCTACGACCTGTTGGCCGATTGCGATCTGAACGTCAGACTACAAACAAGACAATCTCGTGAGATGTTTGTGCGCCCATAGCTCGAGCACAGAATACAAGATATCGTCAAGTGTGTCAACAGATTTCCCATACAACGCACTCCGGCACAGGAGGTACCACATACGGAAACACAATACTTGGGTGCACAGGGCTACGAAGAAACACAACATAACCATAATCAGTCATACCGTGGTTGCTGGCGCCTCTGGGGATGATGACATCGGCGTATTTCTTCGTCTGCGATGGGCCATGTAACAAATCTTTAGAACGTCACCGGTCGTCACAATCACATTTCGTAATAAGTCATTATACATTAATTGCGGATACATACAGTTACCGAATATGTTAAGGAGGTGATGCACACGAAGGCGAATAATTTGGCATCACTCGAATGGGTGGGAGGGCCCGCATGGGAACTTGCACAATGAAGTAGTTACAAGTGAATATGGTAACACAATTGAGCGAGCGATAAATCCAACAACACAGCGTACCGGTAATATAAAATCCTCAAACGAGGGTTTGACATATTGTATGTATTGTCTAAGAACGCCATCCAGATCACGCCCGCGATGTTGTATGTCCCGTAGCACTGTATAGAATATATTGAGTGGAGAATCAGTTGAAGGTCACCAGTTTGATCCCGAGTGACTCGTATGTACGTCACAAACGTTATAGAGCAATTTTCAGATAACAATTGCAGTATACTGGCCTAGAAAAGAGTGTCTATGAATATACATGGGAGTATTGTTATTGATTGTGCTAAATATATGTAGATGTAGGAACAAATAATATTTGACGATTTATTGCACCATCACAGCAACAGTTTATCACATACCTCTTCTGACTGACCTAGAAAAGAATGTCTATGAATATACATTGAGTATTGTTATTGATTGTGCTAAATATATGTAGATGTAGGAACAAATAATATTTGACAATTTATTGCACCATCACAGCAACAGTTTATCACATACCTCTTCTGCCCAATCGCTCATCATCGTCACAGTCAACAAACAGTTTCATATCATAAGTCTCTCTGAGTGCCGAAGTGTAGAAGGACATGATGCCTTCAAGCAGAATAATCTTGGCAGGGTTCAAGCGCTCTGTCTCTTCCATCCTGAAAAGACCGTTTTCATAATACATTGCAAAAATAACAAGCGGTCTGATTCTGATTTTCGTTGCAGCAGACACTCATCTAAAGTGTATGCATGAAAATAGCCAAATGAAACTAAATAAGGCAAAATCAAATCTTCGAATTGCGATTTATGATCTACACTCTGCTATCGATAGCTTTTCACGAGTGACTCCAAAAAAACGGTAAAAACAATCACGAGCATTGTTTTATATAGGGCAGACATTCTAAGAGAGGAAACAAACCTGGAGTGTGTCTTGAAATTATACTTGGGCAAGTCGACAGATCGGCCCTCGGAGAGTTCTCTTAACACCCAATTCATCTCATCCAGATCGAAAGCATCTGCATACGGACATTATATACGTGACTTTAATACTCGCCCAGAAATATAATCAAAACAGGCATAAGGTAGATACAGGGTATAACTCAGATAATAAGTTCAATTACGTGTGTAGCGCGGGTAAATATTGCATTATATATATAGTACGTGAGGCAATGTAACTACCTGCAACTTTACACACACTGACTGAGAGCAAACGAAACGCATAAATCTAGGGTGCGTGTATTACTACAGGTTTGTATGCTGCGAATGTCAGTGCGCGCGAAATAAAGGAAATGAGATTGAACAAGTATATACAGTGTCCCGAGGGTTTGTGCGAAAATAATTTGATATTGGGGAACAGTAGGATGATAGGTAAGTAAAAGAAATCGGTTCCGCTGATACTGAGAAGAGCGCCGTTTCCAGTCACAGGCGCGTAGACAAGTCAAGGCTTAAATTTTAGTAGAGGGACATGCAACACTATATACCTGGATGGTCGAAGTTGTATGTCGAGACGTCAATCGATTTGTCCAGAGTCTTGTAGAAACTGAGAAAGAGTCGGAGATGCGAACAATTTTACAATTCAAGAATTTAGAAGCGTACAAGAGCCGCCGGTAACGATAAGGATTTAGGGTTTAAAATCGAAATCGGCGCAACGCACATCGCCAATATAGGCACACTACCAAAGTACATTACACTCCCGGTAGGATATCTGCATAGTACTTTATAGTTTGTCTTTACCATACTCACGATTCTGTGCAACAATGAAGTGTATCAATGTTCGAGTGTCAGACAGATCAGTGCAATAGATACCACCCAGATGGTACGCCATCATTCGGTCAGATCCGTGCGTTTATGCATGGAATTAACATTATATGTAAAAGTTGAACAGATCGTAATTTAATACAAGCCTATTCACACGTACGCACGACCAATTGTTTTTGTTTTGTTTTGGACGTCTGAGTTGAATTACCTGTCCTGATGTATCAGCACAGCAACGCCCTCGTTGCCGTGTTGCAGTTGTTCCATGATCTTCTCACACACAGTGGTCTAAACAGAAGCATTGATGAGAAAGAAAAAAAAACGGTTAGCAATAGCTAAAAACTACAGCAGGATTGTATATTTAGATATGTACTTCAGGTCATGAAAGTTACACGAGTAGCATTTAAAACACGAGTAGTACGCATGAGGGAACAGCTGCGTTGCAACATATAAGTGATTCAAAAAGCTAATAACATCAATACAAAACTTATTACTCATTTAATCACCGCAACATGTAAAACAAACACTTACTCCTTAGCATAAAGATATGTATATATATGAATTGTTTCAATATATATAGAAATAGACATAAACACACGCACACACACACACATACATCACACATACATATATATATATATATATATATATATATATATATTATATATATATATATATATATATATGTCTGCCTGTCCATATAAATATCATATATATATGTGATTGCCTATACATATAAATATCATATATATATATATATATATATATATATATATATATAGATTATATATATATATATACACATACATACATACATACATACATACATACATACATACACACACATACAAACATTCATATCATATATATATGTATATATATATATATATATATATATATATATATATATATATATATGCATATATCTATATCCTGAAAACGCAACAACATACCAAACGAACATACATGCACGCACCCATATTATATATATACATACATACAGTATGTATATATATATATATATATATATATATATATATATATATATATATATATATATATATATATATATACATATATATATATATATATGTATACATATATATATATAAATATATATATATATATAATATATATATATATATATATATATGTATGTAATATATATGGGACACACACACACACATACACATGCAACAAAAAAAACACACGCACTCACCTCACTTATTTTAAATATATATTATATATATATTGATAATACATAAATACATACAAGAATATATATATATATAAATTTATGTATATATACTTATATATACTGTATATATATATATATACTGTATATATATATATATATATATATATATATATATGCATACAGTATGTATGTATGGATGGATGTAAGTATGTATATGCATACATACATACAAACAAACTGAAATACATATATACATACTCACATACATACTTACTATATATATATATAAATACATACATACATACTCACATACATACTTACATACACACAAATATATATATATATATATATATATATGTCATTATCATTATCATTATTATACGACTTGAATAATCTATTTAAGTGTACAACTATATAATGAGAGTGATATGACATACTACGTAGTGTACATGTGTTGCACTCGTCGAACAGGCGAGCTGCATAGTACTTTGCATTCATTCCGAAGTTTGCAAATATATCATACCTTGCCGGACGCGGTTCCTCCGGTAACTCCGATCAAAAACGGGCGATCTTTGCACTGCGGCAGTGAGAATAGGTAGGGGAGAACGCTTGAATCACGCTCAGCCATGACTACAACTGCGATATGGCTACAGAGAACGAAGATGCTTCGTGTATACGACGAACAACCACTGCGTATTCAGTCTTAACTTTATTATTTTACTTTCACTCAAAGTAGCGAGGATAGACACTACAGAGCAAACTGACCGCATAAAGTAAGTGGTGCTGTATCGTGCTGACGTGTACATATAAGGTCGCTTGAATTGTGAAATGCCCATGGCCGCAGGCCCTACTAGTCTACTACTCTAGTAGAGGCGGGCACAGGCCCCAGGGATGATTCGCTATGGACAGACCAAAAGGTAGTACAATAAATTGACCGGTATATTATACTACAATCTAATAAATATAAAAAACGGACAAGAAGAGGTTATAATAAAAATATCTGAGTTGTCAATGATTCATAGCACAGACTCGCATCATTTTGGCTAGTCTACAGTGTATATATATTACCTAACCATTTATCAAAACAGACAAGGAGATACATATGACTGTTGAACGGGCGCTTGTTCATGCTAGGCCTTGCACAATATGGAATACCAATTTCGTGGGAATGAAATGGGACAAATGGGATCCTGATGTGGAAGCCGTAGAGGATGTCAAAGGGGACATGCAAAACGGCAGCTCACTTGTATTTGTTATGAACGACAACAGTGGCAAGTACAAGACTATTTTAAGTGATGTGGTGAAGAATGAAAGGTTTTCTTTCTCAGGGAGTCTTATGGGAGGTCTGCTGGGCTTTAAAGGAACGTTTGTTTTGACACCGGAAGGCGACGATAAGACCAACGTAGAGTACAGTTTTTATATGAACGGACTTCTAGGGGGACCGGTGGGATTTTTACAGAGCAAAGCTATCGAGGGTGGCTGTAAAGGCGGACTGAAAAATGTCAAGGAGTTTAGCGAGGCAGCTGAAGCAGCAATGTCGGATAGTTAGTGTACATAAGACAACCACTCGGATTGTGGCGTGTCCGCATGTAAGTGATGGCGAAGAGTTGTATTATAGAGATGACATACTTGACAATTTTGTATATTATATTTATTTTATGATTTATGATTGATATTTTTCTCCCGCTCTCCTTCATCGCTCTAAGCTTCGTTTGAAAAATTCGTCAGCGATCTGGATCTCAGGACTGCAGAAGAGTTTAGCAACCCTGTAATTGCACAAAAGATACTCATGGAGAGATTCAACAGCTATGAGTTGTCTGAATCTAAACGAATAAAGATGAGCCTTTACAATGTAAGATAAATGAGTAGTGTTCTGCTAAATACAGCAAGCGCGCTTAATGTGTATAGACTCTGATATTGCACTTCTTAAGCAATTAAACGATAGGCATATGTAATTCTTCTAGTACATTCAGATATGCATATCTTCAATATATATCGATACCTATAAAAATATATATAAACACATAGCAGATATATGCATATATATATATATATATATATATATATATATATATATATATATATATATATATATATATATATATATATATGCTTATATTTGCTGTGTTCATATATATATATAGTGTATATATATGTTTATTTCTATATGTATATATATATATATATATATATGTATATATACAAATGTATATTCAATGTGTATCTATTTCAAAGAATGTCAAGAGTTCGTCGATGGTATTATAGCGTATGCTTCTTTAACACATGATACCAATTAGTATATATCTTTGGGTGTGTCATCCCTGAGGGTTCAGATTCAAAGATGCATTCTGTATATACGTACACATACTTCGATAAATATACATATTTACAACACGGCATAGCCTCCTATATCAAGAACAAAAATAAAGCTTAACTTTACGAGTCTTTTATTTACACATATTTATTTATTATTGCAGTAGGGTTTCATTTGAAGAAAGCTATGATTTTTAAAATAGCCTTTGGTACAGTTTAATATGTTGTTTATTGTTCTTCTTGCTACATTTTTTTGAGTAAATACAACTTGTTTTCAACACACATAACAAAGTAAATAAAAATCGAAGGATCCCTAGAAATCTTTCCAGTTTGAGGAATGTGATGATAAGTGAAAACACACACACAAGAGAGAGAAGATGGTCACGATGATGTATATCTGATTGGTCAAGGCAACAGATTTTATGCTTGTAATGTTTGAATTGTTGTTCTGATTTGATGTTCTCTAGCGGCGCACTCATCGGAGTCATGACTCAAGGCATCAACTGTACAACACTTTTTTGCTATTTTTTTTCAAAAGAAGTTAACTTTTACCTTTTGAGATATATTTTTGTTGTTTTTATTCTATTTGTTATTATCTCAAAAGGTAAAAGTTAACTTCTTTATATCAATGTATTACTTCGCTCTAAATAACAAATAGAATAAAAAAACAACAAAAATATATCTCAAAAGGTAAAAGTTAACTTTTTATATCAATGTATTACTTCGCTTTAAATAACAAATAGAATAAAAACAACAAAAATATATCTCAAAAGGTAAAAGTTAACTTCTTTATATCAATGTATTACTTCGCTCTAAATAACAAATAGAATAAAAACAACAAAAAATATATCTCAAAAGGTAAAAGTTAACTTCTTTATATCAATGTATTACTTCGCTTTAAATAACAAATAGAATAAAAAACAACAAAAATATATCTCAAAAGGTAAAAGTTAACTTCCTTATATCAATGTATTACTTCGCTCTAAATAACAAATAGAATAAAAAACAACAAAAATATATCTCAAAAGGTAAAAGTTAACTTCTTTATATCAATGTATTACTTCGCTCTAAATAACAAATAGAATAAAAAACAACAAAAATATATCTCAAAAGGTAAAAGTTAACTTCTTTATATCAATGTATTACTTCGCTCTAAATAACAAATAGAATAAAAAACAACAAAAATATATCTCAAAAGGTAAAAGTTAACTTCTTTATATCAATGTATTACTTCGCTCTAAATAACAAATAGAATAAAAAAACAACAAAAATATATCTCAAAGGTAAAAGTTAACTTCTTTATATCAATGTATTATTTCGCTCTAAATAACAAATAGAATAAAAACAACAAAAATATATCCTCAAAAGGTAAAAGTTAACTTCTTTATATCAATGTATTACTTCGCTCTAAATAACAAATAGAATAAAAAAACAACAAAAAATATATCTCAAAAGGTAAAAGTTAACTTCTTTATATCAATGTATTACTTCGCTTTAAATAACAAATAGAATAAAACAACAAAAATATATCTCAAAAGGTAAAAGTTAACTTCTTTATATCAATGTATTACTTCGCTTTAAATAACAAATAGAATAAAAACAACAAAAAATATATCTCAAAAGGTAAAAGTTAACTTCTTTATATCAATGTATTACTTCGCTTTAAATAACAAATAGAATAAAAACAACAAAAATATATCTCAAAAGGTAAAAGTTAACTTCTTTATATCAATGTATTACTTCGCTTTAAATATCAAATAGAATAAAAACAACAAAAATATATCTCAAAAGGTAAAAGTTAACTTCTTTATATCAATGTATTACTTCGCTCTAAATAACAAATAGAATAAAAACAACAAAAAAATATCTCTCAAAAGGTAAAAGTTAACTTCTTTATATCAATGTATTACTTCGCTTTAAATAACAAATAGAATAAAAACAACAAAAATATATCTCAAAAGGTAAAAGTTAACTTCTTTATATCAATGTATTACTTCGCTCTAAATAACAAATAGAATAAAAAACAACAAAAAATATATCTCAAAAGGTAAAAGTTAACTTCTTTATATCAATGTATTACTTCGCTCTAAATAACAAATAGAATAAAAACAACAAAAATATATCTCAAAAGGTAAAAGTTAACTTCTTTATATCAATGTATTACTTCGCTCTAAATAACAAATAGAATAAAAACAACAAAAATATATCTCAAAGGTAAAAGTTAACTTCTTTATATCAATGTATTACTTCGCTCTAAATAACAAATAGAATAAAAACAACAAAAAATATATCTCAAAAGGTAAAAGTTAACTTCTTTATATCAATGTATTATTTCGCTCTAAATAACAAATAGAATAAAAACAACAAAAATATATCTCAAAAGGTAAAAGTTAACTTCTTTATATCAATGTATTACTTCGCTCTAAATAACAAATAGAATAAAAAAACAACAAAAATATATCTCAAAAGGTAAAAGTTAACTTCTTTATATCAATGTATTACTTCGCTCTAAATAACAAATAGAATAAAAAACAACAAAAAATATATCTCAAAAGGTAAAAGTTAACTTCTTTATATCAATGTATTATTTCGCTACATTGATATGTAGCTTACAGGAGTTGAGTCAAAATACATAAATAGAGGAGTTTGTAGACCATCACACAGGGGACTCGGGGAGGGCATCGAACTTTCGAAGCTTGAGGCCCTGATTCCTTATCAGCGCAATCATTGCCTGTATTTACTACATATTTAGAAAATATTCATAGCCTCCTATAAAATAGATTAAATATTTGAAGAATAGATATGCCTCATGTATGTTACATGGAATGTTATTGTTGTACTTCTGCTCTACTACTAGAGAGAGAGAAAGAGAGAGAGAGAAAGAGAAAGGGAGAGAGAGAAAGAGAGAACTAGGCAGAAAGCATGTGCACTATGCATCATTCAGATATATGCTAGATACTAACAAGCTATCTATATGCGAGACGTATAATCGTAGCGCTCATACCGTTCAGTGTCTTGTAGACCCTCTTTAGACTTTTGACGATGTATTTCCACACCATCTGTATGGCACTATTTACCAGCCTAGTCTGTGCAGTTTCCGTGAGTCCGGCTGAAGACCTCGGACGTGCGATAAAAGACAATTCGGATGGAATATTGGTACTTAGTGCAGGCCAGTATACCATCGATCCAACTACTTTGACAAAAGATCTGTCTATAGTAGGTGATGAAGCAGGTGGGACAGTACTGGAAATAGATACAGCCACGGCAAATCGGTTCACATATGCTTCTCAGCTCCGAATACAATTTGCAAACATTACACTGAAAACAGCAGATTCATCATGCTCAATTCTAAACCCCCACGAAGATCATGTACTCGATGCGAGTATCGCACATCATAGTATACAAGATGGGACGATAACCATGACTATAGATCTAGGAACGTGGTTTAGCACGCGTCTACTAGAAGATATTTTGATCAATGAATGTTCGCTTATCCATCAGCTTAAAGTGGGGCAAAACCCACCTATATTACATCTCACGTCCCACTGTCACGTACAATTGGTGGCCACTGTAGACCTTAAATCACTTTCCGACTGTGGTGTATCGTCAGAAAGTGCAGACGAAGGTATTGTGTATCACTTTGGGCTACACAACCATGTGTCGGAAATCTACGACAGCTTACCGCGAATCATTGATGCGACCACATACATAACCGCACAGATCAATCCTTTGGAGCATACACAGTTGACATTGAGTTCTAGGGCATTCGGTGAGAACAAGCTTGAATGCACTATTGAAGAACGGATTCAAGCCTACAGGAGTGATGAAATATCAACCAAGAGAAGAACAGACATTGAACTAGCTTGCAAAGTAGCGGGAACAAAAGCTTATACAATCAAGAGTGGGGGTGGTGATGTACTTCGCGACAGTAAATTGTACTCACCAACAGTTAGTGATAACCTGGTTCATGGACGGTTGAGAGTGTTGCAAGCCGGATCGACGAACAGAACGAGTTCTATACAGGCGTCATTGATTCATGCGTCTGCTGGAGATGCACTGGCAGGTGTGCCTGTCGAGCTAGTAGACAGAGAAAGTATCATTGTCGACATGGTCATCACCAATGAAAAGGGAAACGCGCTGTTCGAAGGTATATTGTGTTCTTTTCGCATATATTTTATATTTTAACAGGTAGATGGCCTTGTATTGCGTGCATGGATCATTTGGAAAACAAATAACTCATAAATCCCCTACGAAAAAAAGTTAAATTGTTTTGAATAGTCATTTT